>JAQFVV010006609.1:0-82500 GCA_028023455.1 Epiperipatus broadwayi
CGTTATAATATATATATAGAGAGATATATGATAATCTGAACCAATTGATGATTGCTGGTTTAGCATGAAATACCATATTAGTGATTATTTATCTTTTCAACATATAAGTGTTCAGGTGTATCAGTGGTATGAGATAGAGTGATGAGTGATGGGTCAAGTAAAAGTCTGTGTTCATATACCCTAAATATTTCATATATTGATACAGGTATATAATAAGCCTGCATTTCAGTTATTACATAAAAGAGATATCTGTCCATCTCTTGTATATGTATTAAATGGATTATGTCCAATACATGAGGGGTCAGATTGACTTTAGGTCAACATGAGTGCAACAAGAATCTCTGTCTCAGGGTGTTCTTTGAGCATTCCATCATCAGATTTTCAATTGGATGGATGGTTGAAGAATTGTAGGGTGGAATGGATTGAAGCTTGTGCATTAAAGTATGTTGATTGGCTATCTTAATATATATCTGAGTACTTATTACATATATGTGTAGAGAAGGTAATCTGGACCAACTGATGATTGCTGGTTTAGCATGGAATATAAATATTGGTGATTATTTATCTTTTCAACATATATGTGTTCGGATGTATCAGTGATATGAGATACAGTGGTGAGTGGTGGGTCATGTGAAAATCTGTACTCATATACCTTATATATTACATGTATTGGTACATGTATATAATAAGCCTGTATTTCAGTTGTAACATAAAGAAGTAACATTTTAGTAAATGTTTTAGAACAATTTTGGCACTAGGGGGAGTTACTAAAGCACTGCTACCACAAGCATGCAAAAAACAATGTTAGGTATTCCATCAAACATGTACACAAAGTGTTCCAGACATTTTATCCAGGGTAACTAAAAAATTTCAAGTTTCATTCCAAATTTTAAAAAAATCATATTTAATCAGCACCAGAATTCATGACTACCTAAAATACTAATAATATGAAAAATAAATTTATTTTATATTGATCAATTTTGAAGAGTAAATATCAAATATTAAAATCAAAAACAATTTTAGACATTTTTTCCAAAGTATTTATAAACTGCTATAAAATTCATATTTCACTTAAACTTTCAAAAAAAAAAGGCAGAATATAAAATTTAAATTTTCTCCAAAATTAAATATATATATTTTACCTGAGAAATATTTATTATATATTGTTCATTATTGAACAGTAAATATATATATATATATCGTAACTACCCAATATAAAAAGTAAAACAATTTTAGCCATTCCACCCATATCTATAAATCGTTATGGATTTCAAATTTCAATTAAACTTAAAGAAAAAAGAGACAGAAGAAAAAATTTCAAATTTCTTCCAATGTTAAAAAAAAAAAAAGTGAAATATTTACTTTATCTTGAAAATAAGTAAAAAATGTGAATTACTATAACTAACAAATATTAAAATTGAAATTAATTTTACAATAATCGAAAGATAGATTTTATTTTAAAATGAGAAACAAAAACTAATTTATAAAACTTATAATAATAACGTGACTAAAACCTTCGACAGAAGCACATTAAAAATGCGTATGTGATAGCCAATCAGATGCGATAATGACTGCATGTGGAACTCTCAATTCAAGAACACAAGCCAGAACTACAAAAAAAAGATGGGACCCATTTCTTCTCTACTGAAATTTATATATAAATAAGTCAGACTCAAGCATTCTGAACTAAGAGCATCTCACATAAGCATTTTAAGGTGCTTCTGTCGAAGGTTTTAGCCTTTCACGTTATTATTAGATCATCTGCTAGCGCTTAATAAATTTAATATATTTAAACGTATAAATTTAAAATAAATATGTGACGTCATAATACATATAAACAAGTACATTCATAATATAATAAGAAAAATAATTACATGATAAATTTAGATTAGTGATTTTTCAACAACTAATAAGTAAAATAAGCAAAGAAAATTGCTTGATTATTTTCCTCATGGCTTAAGACAAAGGAGATAAAAAAAAAATGTTGTTTTGACCTCATAAGGTGGTAGCAAGAAAAGTTAAAAAGTTTTGACCAAACTTGATTTTGGAATTTTAAAGCAATAAGAAGAATAAATTAGTGGGAAAAAAATAATATCGAAAATTATTAAAATATGTTTTATCAAATAATAAAGTTTCATTTCTAATATATTTATCTAAGTCCGTCTATCTATTCCACCTACCCATATACATGACATCTATCTGTCTTTCAGTATATCTATCTATCTATCTATCTATCTATCTATCTATCTATCTATCTATCTATCTATCTATCTATCTATCTATCTATCTATCTATCTATCTATCTATCTATCTATCTATCTATCTATCTATCTATCTATCTATCTATCTATCTATCTATCTATCTATCTATCTATCTATCTATCTATATGTTTGCCTTTTTGTGTATATCACATCTATCTATATACTTACCTATATATCTCTATCTATATATTCATTCACTTATTTACGCACACACATATAAATATATCTTTTCATGCATTCATTTTACCTATCCATTTTCCTGCTTACCTTCCCATCTACATATATATATATTTAGCTACCAAACTATCGTTCTAAATAACTATCTAAATTTTTATTTGTTAAGTAACCTACCCATCTATCTATACAACAATCCCTTTATTATTCTATATATCATCTTCCTCTATCAATCTTTCCATTTATATCTTTATATTTGTTTATTTATTCATACAACTACTTATATTTTGAACATATATCTATTTACCCACGAATCATTTATATATTAGTTATTTACCTACCAACCTATATTTTTAATTCTAACTTTTGATCTATCTCTCTATCCAAGAATTCATCTATTTATTTATCTATATGTTCTCTCATCCATCAATGTATCCATCTATTTAGATAGACACAGAAATAAGGATGTAAGCAGATATAAATTGAAGGAATGGATGTGTACATAGATTGGTAGATGAATTGCAGAATATATAAATATGAAGACATATATATATACACCTATCTAGAAAGAATATATATATATATATATAAGTAGATATATGGATAAATAAATATGTAAATAGGTATGTGGTTAGATATGTAAGTAGATATATAAATAGATAAATAGATATGTAAATAGATAGATAGACAACTAATAGAGTAATGTATGGATGGATAAACATTATTAAATAAATAGTTGATTGAATGGATAAATGAACTAATATGTAGATAGATACAAAAGCAGATGGATATCTATATAGAAACAAAATAGATAATTGAATAGTTGGATAAATAGTTAGATTTTGATAGATATATTTGTAGATGAATAGATGGATAAATAGTTATGTGCATAAATTGGATAAATACATGAAAATGTGGATAAACAAAAAGACTGAATGTCCGGTAATTAAATATACAGACAAATAGATAGATAGATAGATAGATAGATAGATAGATAGATAGATAGATAGATAGATAGATAGATAGATAGATAGATAGATAGATAGATAGATAGATAGATAGATAGATAGACAGATAGACAGTAAGATAGATAGATAAATAAGAGAAAGGAAGATAAGCAGATAGATAGAAAGAATAGACCAGTAGAAAGATATATAGGTAAAGGAATGGATAGGTATATAGATAAGAAATGATACATAGATACAAAGATAGGTAGATGAACAGATAAATAGGTATATTAATATCATTTTTCAACCATTATTGATCCATTGCTGGATTAAGGTTTCTCCAAGTTCAGTCCATTTTCTCTCATTTCCAGTTTCTCTTCTCCACATCACCCAGCACACTTTGTTGTTTCAATAATGAATAATATTTCTGTACTGCAATTTTTACTACACTACTTTCATGCAAAATAGGGACTGGTTCTTATCCACTTTTAACACCTTATTGAGAGATTTAAGCATAAACATATGACCAAAGATCTTTGTAAAAAAGATCTATAATCCCAATATACATATTTCATGTTGAAACAGCATTCATCAGTTAGTCTAAAACAAAATTACATACATACCTTTATCATTATTTAGTATATATATAATAAATTAAGTTTGATATCTGTATTTGTTCCTCAATATATACAAGTCAATATATATATATATTAAAATACAGTAAAATTTCCATAAATTTATTTATTTTTAGAATAACTTTCGACTAAACATTTTGTAGTCTTTATTAACTATATAACATTAAATAATTAATAATTAATATTATAATTAATGTTATATAGTTGTTAAAGGCTACAAAATGTTTAGTCGAAAGTTCTTCTAAAATTAATATAATTTATGTAAATTTTATTGTATGTTGATATATATATTGACTTGTATATTACACACACACACACACACACACACACACACACACATATATATATATATATATATATATATATATATTGTAACTGCACCACCACACAACCTTTTATTACCTTGGTTGTAACAATTTCCTGATGAGCATGTTGCAGGAAGGAACTATCACTTGGCATTACCCAATGCAGATGCTAACCCCCCCTACAACAATATTTCCTGCTCATCAGAGAATGTAGCACCATAGAGGCTGGAAGCATCTAGACATTTATATGTTTGGTTTTCCAAATGGTGCCACTAGAGTTCCATCTCATTACAACCTGACTTACCTAGATCTAGTTATGCCAGACATAGCTCAGGAGGCATGAGATTCTCATGAACAAGTGCAATGAATGATGAGTGATGCAACAAAAACAAAATAGAATTGAACAACTGGATAACTAAGATTTAATTTTTAGTAACAATAATTTTATTTAATAACAATTAATTTGCAATTTCTAATAAAGTTCATTCATATCTATGTGATGACTCATCTTCATTTCATTTATGAAAAGGTTGGAAGCAGTTTAGTTAGTTACTTCACAGAGAGGAGTGCATTTATGTGCATAAGTTTCGTTATTTTCTTTCCACAAAATCAATATTCATGTAAGTATTAAGCATTTGCAATTTTATTCAATATGCAGGTAAGCATTTAGAGTCCATATAGTATTTCATTAGATTTATTAAATCCAGTAATGTGGTATAAATTACTTCCACAAAATCAATATTCAGATGAGCATTAAGCATTGGTCATTTTATATCAACATGCAGATGAGCATTTAGAGTCCATATAATATTTCATTAAATTTATCAAATCCAGTAATGTGGTTTAAATTACTCCCACAAAATCAATATTCAGGTAAGTATTAAGCATTTGTAATTTTATTTCAATATGCAGGTAAGCATTTACATTTATCCTTTATCAAGAATAAACAATTTTCATAATTTTAGCTCCATTCATAATTTTCCAGTAACAAACATATTTTCATGCAGTTACATTTATTCATGATTTTACTCTCATTTATAATTTATCGATAATAAATGTATTTTCATGTAGCTATATTTATTAATAATTCTTTTTTTATTAATAATAAAGACATTTTGTTTGTCTTTTAAAAAACACATATAATTTCAAATATTTTCATAAAATCATTACCTTTATTTATCCAGTTTGTTACTTCAAAAAGGGGTCGTTTTATTTAAGCTGAATGGCATTAATCCCTTTCATGATGGTTATCCAGGCAAATCTTGAAAAATCATGGCTTAGAATGACGAGATGAACCTGTTGGTTTATTTTTTCATGGTTATAATTTTCTTAATAAAGCTTTCTTTTTCCATCATTAACAGAGGTTCTTTAATATCCTTTTAAAATTGAAATCTTTTTTTTTTCAAAATTCTTCTTTAACAGCTACTTGAAAAATATCTCTTTGGAAAAAATATAACTATTTGATCTCCTTAAAATCTCTCTGGAAAAACTTTTTAAAACTCTTTCAAAGTCTCTTGTTTTAAAATCAAATCTAATCTGCCTCTGAACTTCCAACTTGACTATTTATATCTGCTCTCCAGATTGATTAAACAGCCTTTTCCCACTGTACCTAATTTGCATACTGCTCTCATTTAAGCCCGATTGCCTTTCTTTTCATAATGATTGGATAATCTACTTTTTAGTGGGATAGATAAGAAAGCATAAAGATTAAGCCATGTTTTTCAATTGATTAAGACTGCCTCAAGCTGATATAACACTTTATTTAAAAACATCATTCCAAAAATTAAAAATATAATCTTTTTTAATAACTGCCAGCTTTTATTTACATCGCAATTTGAAACTATAAAATCAATAATGATTTTCTTTTAACTATAAACTTTTTTTTACTTTTTTTTTTTTTTTAATTTGATCAAATCATGCTAATCTTTTTTAAATGGTGGGAGATCTTTTGAATATATATGCATGGAACAGTATACCTGTTTCAATATATATATATATATATATATATATATATATATATATATATATATATATATATATATATATATATATAATAATGATAGCAAGTGGGCCAACTAGAAGCTGGTTCTTCATGAAATGTACACCTTGGAAGTCATAGATTTTTTAACGTGTCTTTGGACCTATGCATATGATTATATCTCTCCACAAAGTGTTAAAGGCAGATAGAAACAAGTCCCTACTTTGTGTGAAAGTTGTATAAAGAAAATTAAACAACAAAAATATTATTCATTATTGGATAATCTCTAGTCCAATGAATGAGTAATTAAAATTGTTAAAATACATCCTTATTTAATTCATCCTTCTCATATGTCATCTCTTTCTAAATCTTTTACAATCTTTTAAAATCTACTTTAACATTTCAAATGCCCATCTATTAACATTATTTCTAGCAATATGTCTAGCCCAACTCCAGTCTCTAATGATGTCAGTATCACCTTTTTGTTTTCTCACCCATGTATTTCATTTTTGATCTCTTGCATTTCTTCATATTTTAGAGTATTCTAAAATTTCTGTATTGATATTCTGGTAAGTGTCCAAGTCTCTGATTTATAAGTAAGCACTGATAAAATACATTTTTAATAAATCTTTTTTAAACACATAAGCATATCGTCTTTTAACATTCAGTTATTTCTACCAAAAGGACTCCAACTAAGTTTAATTATGGTAATTAATTTCATCCATTATGTTTCCATCTGTAGTAATAATGTGACCAAAGTATTTGTAGTTGTTAACTTCTTTTAATCCTTCTGAATCTTTATTTTCTTTTTTTTGAGAAAATCCTTTGAATGTTAGTGTTGTCTTTTTAACATTTGTGTTTAACGTTTATGTTTAATCCAAATTTCTTACTTTCATCTGATGACTCTTGCAAAATTTCTAGAAGCCTACAGAATTATTTGCAGATACAACTACATCATTTGAAAAATCTATATTACTTAAATAATCTCTGTTTACTTTTATCACTCTAGCTTTCCATTTTAATCCACAAGATACTTCTTGAAGCACTGCTGTAAAAAGTTTTGAAGATATGGAATCACCCTGCATTACATCTTTCTCAATGTTAATCTTCCTAGTATCATTATGTTATTTAATTGTTGCTGTTGCATTTTTATAAATATTCTTCAGAATATGACAATATCCTGGTCAATACACCTTCATGATCAAATTCCTCAATCAATGAAAAAATGCTTATACAATCAAATGCCTTTTCATAATCTACAAATTCAAAACATAATGACAAATCATATTCAATCATTCTTTTTATAACTTCTCACATTATTTGTATATAATCCACTGTACTAAAACCATTTTAAAATCCAGGTTGACTTTTAGTTGGTTGTAAATGAGATGAGTTATAATTATTTTGGTATATATTTTGTATAGAATTGATAAAAGACTAATATATTTGTATTTTCTAGTATCTTTTTTATCCACTTTTTAAAATATTAATACTTCATTCTTTCAATCATATGGTATATGTTTATCATTTAGACATTTGATATATTACTTTGACAAAAATATTTATTTGTTTACCTGCTTTTTTTAAGTTATTGAATATCATTCCATCATCACCCACTCTTCATACATTTAATGACATGTTTCATTTCTTCATTTAAATTCCTGGAAAATTCAGAAAATGTAGTAGTTGTAAAAACTATTTTCTCTTATTCTTTATTGATGTATAATAATTGATAGAACTCTTCTACACATTTCATGAAGTCATTCCTTTTTAGTAATAGTTCAATCTTTCCTTTCTTATTGCAGAAATCAGTTTTCTACCAATACCAAGATGTTGTTAAATACTCTTGAGTCTTTTATTTCTTTATATCACTTTCTTTTCTAGTTCACAATTATACTTTCTCACATCATTATCAATTAAAGCAGGTACAACTCACCATACAGTAGCGCCACTCAGTGCAAGCCAGAGTAATCAATGGATGCCAGAGCGTTTGTACATAAAATCCCTATCTAGTGCCTATTCATCCAATATCCCCAGACTGTTTTCTAGCTTGTGGCTTTCATCAGTGAGGAGCCTTGGATCTGAGAGCATTGCATCATAAGCTAGAAACTAGTTTGGGGATATTGGATGAGTAAGCACTAGAGAGTGATTTTATGCATAAGCCTTCTGGCATCCATTGATTACTCTGGCTTGCACTGAATGGCACTACTGTATGGTGAGTTTTGCCTGTTTTAATAACAGTTATGGTATGGTGAGTTTTGCCTGTTTTAATAACAGTTATGAGCAAGCATAAAAATGGTGATTATGTGATGTTTGGTGGTTTAATCATTATCAATTCTTTTTTGCAACATTTCCCCAAAATTTGAGATATTCAATCTTCCTTAATGCATCATTTTTCTATATTTTCAGATTCCTTTTTTTTCATAAATTGCCTTGTCTCAGTAGAAATTTACTGGTCAATTACTATGTTTTTGTATCATCTATATTTGTTCCAGTTTTTAGAAGTGTATCAGTTACTTTTGTATTGATTTCATTCAAATCTAAATTATGCTCCAAATCTGTTAATATTTAAAACTATTTGCAAATTCTAATTTAAATTCATTAGAATGCTTCTGAAAATTAAAAATATCAACTGTGAATTATGCTTTTCTTAATAATTTTTGTCCCTCTAGTTTTGTATTAACATGTATCTTACATGTTACTAATCGATGGTTACTTTCTGTATTGAATATATTAAAAACATTACAATCTTGAAATACATATTTTTGTTAGTCAAAATATAATCCAATTCTGATGTAATCAAGCATTGGTGGCCACGTGGTTAGCACAGCCAACTTACAAAGCAGTTGTCCTGAGGTTCGCTACCTGGATGACACTTTGACACATAATAAAAAAAAATATATAATCCAATTCTGATGTATCTTCATTTGGATATTCTAAAAAAAAGGTATTTTTTTTTCATAAGTCATAGCATCTGCCGGGATGCGAACCCACACCCGTCTGCAACCAACTACTTGCTTCATGGCGGTTGCGATACCTCTCGGCTTTACTTTTTTGCAAAGTCCACAAGTCTGCATCCTCTCTCATTTGTATCACATAATCAAATTTATCTACAACGCTTTAATCATACATTTCTTTACCATTCTAGGGTTAAAGTATCCCATGACAATGTAAAAACATTGTTTGATCTGGTCAAAAGTTTTTTGTAAATCTATATAAAAAATCTCTACTTCATCACCACACTGAAAACATGTTGCAGAATAAACTTGACCTTTCTGCATTTGGTATCTGCTATTATGTTGAAATAATAATGTTGCCATTCTGTCTGATGCACCATTAATCTCTGCAATGTTGTTATTCCATTTTTTAATAACTTTTTAAATCAACTCTTCATTTTTTTCTAACTTCACAATGTCCAGTAATGTCCCATTTAACGTAAGACAATTCTTCTTTAAATTCCTACTCTCTTCCTTCACTTGAAAGTGATCTGAAATTGTAAATACCTAAATAATAGATCATCGTAAAATGGCAGTCTTGACCCACAATCACAAAATTCTTAGCATCTTCTGGCATTGTCCACCAACCACAGTTTTGGTTGGCAACTCTTACAGTCTCCTGAGAATAAGAGCCACAGCGTGTTTTTGTCAGTCATGATTGTAAATAACTATATTCATTCACACATACACTATATTATGTCTTCAAGAAAACTCAACAGATATTTCAGTAAAGAGCTATGAGGTAACTGAAAAGAAATACCATGAAGTTTCTTGATCTTAAACTCAGAGGTATAAATCGAATAAACTCACCACACTGGCTAATGCATCTTGATGAGAAACTCATCCATGTCTGTATTCTAGATGAATAAATACAGTATACTAACAATTGCAACCACAAGAATGTATGCAATGGACATTACGAATATGTCTTACTTAGTCCCTTTAAGGTCTCCAAAAGAAATCAGAGGGTCTCCTTTCAATTAACAACATATTATTTTCTGAATGAAAATATATATAATTACATAAATACAGACAAAGCCAAAGAGATAAATAAATATGTAGATGAAATAGACAGACATACTTAAATAAATATATTAGAAAATCAATTTTTTATTATTTGTTTGACAAACTTCAGTGATTTATTATGAGATCAAGTTTAGTAAAAAGGTTTTATTTTTGTCTGTTCCCATGTCACAAGTTAAAACCAGATTATTATTTTTCTCTCAGTTGTCTTAAGTAATATTGTACCAAAAATCAATGATATAAAATAAAAATTTCCACATAATTTTTTATTGCATTTGATTCTAGTATTTTATGTGTGTATGCTGAATATTTATTTTAATATTATACATATTTTAAGAAATTTGTTTTATTTAATTCTGCCTCTACGTTTTTACAAAATGGCATAACTTTCAATAACTGTAAAATTATTTTCAATTTTAACATTTGTTAATAGTAATAATTCAATTTTTTTACTCATTCTCAAAATAAAATAAATATTCCTCATATAATTGTTAACTTCAAAAAATATTTGAAATTACATATTATGTTGTTATACTTTATATATATATATATAATTTTCGTGAAATATGAAATCTATAACAGTTTGTAGATGTTTCTAAAATAGTTTTGATTTTAATATTGACTAATTTCTGGTAATACTATATTTATTTTTTGTTCAAAAATGAACAATGTAAAACAAATATTTCTCATAATTATTTTTTGTATTATAGTTATGTATTCTTCGCACTTTTTGAAAAAAAAATTCAATGAAATATAAAAACAACTTTTTGAACTTTAGATGAATTTAAAATTTTTTTCATTGCCTTGAACAAATTATCAATAGCACTACTTTTGATGAATTATCTAAAGTTATTTAATGTTTGCTTACAATGCAATGTGATGCACCATGGCTTATCCTTTTTTGGAGTCAAGAATTCTCTCGGCCATTATGCCCAGACAAATCTGTTAGCCATACCTTACCTTCCCTTTCTATTATCCACTCTTAAGTTTTTTCTATATTCTTCTTTATCTTGCTCTTCCCATTTCCACAACATAATGTTTATTAAGTCCATGGCTTCTTATATCTAAATCTCCCTTATCTTTTCTCAAACCCAGCATAAAAACCAAAAACCCACTTTCTGTATAATCACTATGTTTATATTTATTCTTCCACAACTTTATTATTTGCACCCTTTATGCTTGCAGGCATTTACATTCATTTAAAAGATTCCTAATATTTTGTGTGCTTTCTTTACATAACTTGCAGACTAAATCACCCATATTTTTTCCATTTATGTGTCTATCCCCTTGTTACTAAAGATCCTGTTTGAGCATTGAACAGTAAACTACTTTCCTCATTATTATCATAAATGAACTCACAACCAATCTTCTGTTTGCAACTATATATATAAACTCTTTTTACTCTCCACATTATTTCTTCATCTCTTCAACTCCATATTTTAATAATGAATCTATTGTCCTATCCCATTCCTTGTGAGGCTCTTGCTAGTAACAAAAATTGTCTTACATCATTTTCTTAAACAGCACCAAAGTAATATTTCACATTAATGTTTGATTATTAAAATAACAACACAACATATTTGCAATCATTAAAAAAAGTATAGGGACTCACACAAGTATATATACATATAATAGTCAAACATAAGCACATTATCTATACTAATCTTAATGTGATTAGAAGCAACTTGAACTGAGACTTTCAAGTTCCCTACAACTATGCACTCCATCTTATACAACCGATACACATGACCACATAATGTGAATAAGATTAATTCATGCTGAACCAGCACTCATTAGTTGATCCAGATCATCATCTCCCACATATATATATATATATAATCAGTGCTCAGTTTATATTAAGATAGCATATCTTCAAACTTTAATGGACAAGGTTCAATATTCTTCACTCTCTAGCTCTTCAATCATTCATATCATTGAAACTCCAATGATGGAATACTCAAAACCCTTCTTGATGTCAATATTATTGTCATACCCATGTTAATTTTTAAGTCACTCTGACCCTTCACACACATGACCTTAACATGCCCATTTGAATACACAGAAGAGCTATGGACAGGATACAGGATCAATATGTCATATTCAAACATAAGTATATTGTCTATACTGAACTTAACACAGGGGTCCCCATCCCTATGCCCACGGGCACTATGGCACCCACATACCATTTTACGTGTGCCCGCCGCTATCTGAACACGATAAAAAAATATTTATCTAATACAAATACATTTAATTTTTAAAATTTCTTCTAAATTATTGTATTACATTGTAATCAAATTGTAGGGCATACTATACTTTTACAGCGTAAAAATATAAACGTTAATTAGATGTTAAAATTTTATTTTTTAATAAATATTTTTTTGTACATTATGTGTATTATTAACAATATCCAACTATAAATTTAGATTGAAAAAATAAATGTTGCCTGCCATCTATCTGGTTGAAAAAAATAAATTGTGCCCACCACCTGGCTGATATTATAGAATGTGCTCTTAAGTGCAAAAAGGTTGGGGACCCCTGACTTAACATAATTTATAAAGGATTTGAACTTAGAGCGTTCAAGCTCCCTACAATTATGCACTATCTTATACAATTGCTACACATGATTACATCCATATGAAAAAGAATAATGATCTCATGCTAAACCTGCACTCATCAGTTGGTCCAGATCACTATTTCCCATATATATATATATATATGATAAACAAAACAAGTTATAAATTTTGGAACTTGCTTTTAGCTTGCATTTTATGATCACTAGATGGAGCTTTACCAGTAGCTCCTAACAAGCTTTGTCAGGAGCTATTGGTAAAGCTTCATCTAGTGATCATATATATATATATATATACACATTCAGTGCTAAGATTTTGGAGATATCCTCATTTTTGTTTGCATGTTTTAAACTGTGTGTTTTTATTAACACCTCAAAGCAACATTATAAATTTAAATAAAAAATAATAATAATCATAAGGCTAATCTTTTGAGAGGCTTCTGATGTTTAATCACAAAAAAACTTATTGAGTACAATCATTCCATATATTTGTTCAAATATGAGATTGTTTTATAATTTCTGTACTACAATTTAAAAGTATTTAAATGAATCTATTGGGAATGAGTTTATTATTATATAATAAAGAAAATGGTAAGATGAAGAACATAATAAAATATGCAATAAATTGAAGACCATAAGGATTACTAAAACAGAACAATTTAAGAAATATGATTAAAGTGTAGATTTAAAATAATGGTATTAATTATTTTAAATTAAATAAAAAGTTGTTAATTTATTCCTTTGTAATGCTTTTATGTATGTGTAAAAAAATACATATAAATAAGTAACATAAATCAGTATATTTTATGTAAATAATACCTATAATTTATTTGCAATTTCATATTTTTATAAAATTATTGATTGATAGTTGGTTGTGAGTGAGAGATTTTGGAATAACTTCTACACATGGAGTTCAAAAGAAACAACTTATTAATCTTTATTTAGTTCTAAATATATTTAGTTGTATATTTGTAAATATATTTTTTGAAAAGTAATTATGAATGTTAATAAAATAATTATCAACTGTATGATATTACAGAGTATTGAGATGGCGCTGTTGTTCTTCAGCTTCAGATTGCCCTCTTGCAGATATCTTTAGCACTATATATCTCCAGTTTTTAATTTATTTGATGGTAAAGATGAATTAGAATTAAATATTGATTTATTAGTTCATAAGAAAGTCTAAAGATGTCAGCAATATACAGAGAAAAACTATAAATAAACTGATAGGTCCTAAAAGGCCATGGGTATATAAACAAACTTGTAAGCTTCTTTTTAATTATTGCTAGCAATGAACAAAAATGATAGTATATTTCTGAAGTTTGTTTAAATATTTATGAATATTTTTAAAAATATTTGCTAAGAAAGTATAAAAAATGAAATATATTCATACTTACACTTATATGTTTTATTTTTAAATACAAGTTAAAAAATTTGAAGAAACAATAGTATTCTGTCAATTACTGTGATATAGAATTTTGTGACATTTCAGTAATTATAAATGCAATTTTAAATTTTGGAACAGACTTTCATAATTTTATGATAACTTTATAATTATTTGTTCATTTTTAAAAAATTAAACTCAATCAACAAAGATTTTATTAATTTATTTTTTTAATTGTGTTATTATAATCAGCCAATAATAAAAATATCACATGATCACCATTTCATATACTTACTCAGTCTGTTAATAACATTAGAAAACTCCTCATACAGTATTACCTTTAAGCCTCCATAATCAATGTATGCAAGAAAGAAGGTTGCATTAAATCCTAAGATCCAGGTGCAGTGATCTCAAATCCAAGGCTTCTCACTGATGAAAGCCACAATATAGAAATTAGTCTGGGGATATTGTCTGAGTAGCTACTAGATAGGGATTTTACACCTTCCTGCATTCATTGATTACTCTGTCTTGCACTGAGTGGCGCTACTGTATGGAGAGTTTATCTGGGCATAATTGCTGAGATATTCTTGACTTTGTTTAAGGAGAAGCCATAATACATCACATCACATCATATTGTCAATAATAAAAAAATAATTTTTCAAATTATATATTTCACTTTATTTCATTGCTTTCCACCCTCTTTTGAAAAGAATATTATCATACACCTCTTTAATATCTGGTTATGGATTTATCTTTTCATATTTTATCTTTTTTTTTTCTTTTATTTTAGTCATACAAATTAAATGATTTATTGTGGATTTTTTTGGAAACCTGTTTGTTCCTTTCATTCCAAATTCCTATATTCATATTTAATTTCATTTTTTAAAATTTTACCTTACATCTGATTCAGTGAATTAGTAATTGCTATTTTTCTGTAATTTTCACAACTATCTGCCCTTTTTATATTGATGTATACATTCTGCTTATTAGGGATCCCACCAACATTAATACAATTTTGCAACTACCTAATTAAATGTTCAAAAAACTTTTTACTTTCACCTTTAATTAATCTAAATAAATTTCACCGGGGGTAGACCCTTTGTGTTTTCCCGTAATTTATATACTATTAGCATATCAGAGCTTCCTTTAAAGTTATAGGATATTCTATCACTTGGATATTTTCTTCTTCATTCATTTTCTGAAATTGTGTCATCTTTTCTGTTAACAATTATTCAAAATACTGTTTTTAATTTTTCATATCTCTTCTTTTCTCATATATTATATTCTTACTATTTCTTCAGCTTTTTTACTTTTCCCCTAAATATGAATCAATTGTTTTATAATTTCTTTCTCATATTTCATATTTTTCCTGATATTTTTTACTTTTACTTTCGATTCAAAACTGAATTTATCTGTAACATTTCATCTTGTCATAACCTATACAGTCTCTGAATACTCTTGTGTTCTAAATCATCTAAGTTATATCTCTTATTCTTTATAATTGTATTCTGTTCATAGTTCTGTCACTTCTGACTGATGTAATTCTTTGTAATCATTACCATATAACTCTCAGCAAACTGTTACATCTAACATTTTAAAATTTATATTCTTTCATATGATTATACACACCTAGTACAGATTTAAGGTTTCTTAAATCCATTTGTATTTGTAAATTTATTTATGTTGATAAAAATCATTTATTAACTTCAAATTATTACTTCATTATCATTTATTATATCTTTACTATGCTTTCCTGCAGTTTTGTCTTTTCTTTTTCAGTTTTCCCATCAAACTCTAACATAATAAAATTTCTCTAAATATTCCAATTTTCAGAAATTCATTATTTATTTGTTCAAAAATATTATCTATAATATTTAGAAAAGCAGTGTTATTCATATCATAAATTCCTAATATTTTTAATTTTCACCCATATATGTAAAATTTGAAATACAGGCTTTCTTATACCTGAAACTTAATTGTAAATATAAGGATTTGAACTCATTTTCAAGCAACCTTCATCTATCCACCATATCTCATACTACTGATACACATAACCACACACATGTAGAAAAGATAAATAATCACCAATATACATATTTTGTGCTGAACCAGCACTCATCAGTTGGTCCAGATTATCATCTCCTACACACACACACACATACACATATATATATATATATATATATATATATATATATATATATAATCAGTTTTCAGTTTATATTAAGATAGCAAATCTTTATACTTTAATCGACAGGCTTCAATCTACTCCAACCTTCAACTCTTCAGCCATCCATGCCATTGAAAATCTGATGATGGAATGCCCAAATCCCATGCTGATGCCAATATTGTTGTCATGCCGATGTTGATCACAAGTCACTCTGATCCCACATGTATAGGATAGTATCCATGTGCATATTTATTTTAATTCATCGATGTTTAATTGATTCTCATGTTGTAATTTTTTTTCAGACTCAATATTGGCATTCTTTATTGTACACTTTTATCTTTTGAAACATCACGACAAAAATAATATTCTTTAATTTTAGTATCTATCAATGTAACCATATCAACTTCCATTTATTCAATTTCATTTATGATTTGAATTTAATTTATTGGATATAACTATATACAACACTTCCATAAATCATAATCCTATTTCATTGTTTTTCAATCTTCAGTTTTCTATTCCATTATGAGGTTATATATTGAATTTTTTAACATTGCATTTTATTGTATAGAATAAGGCACTTAGCCTGACAGCTTCAATTCCCAAATTGGAGGGTCAGGAATATATCAATCTTGTCTCTAGATGAATTGCTTTCAATACAATGAAGGAACTTCACCCAACTCATCTCTTGGAAGTAATATTTTATTTTCCATTCATCTAATAAGATAATTTAAAACTTTTCCATATTTACATTTTAGAGATGCATCCTCTCAAAATTACAGGTTCATTCTAAAAAAAAAAAATAATAATAATAATAATAATAATAATAATAATACAGTAATTTAATGAATGCAGAAGATATAAAAAATTCTATGCATAATTAATTAAGTTCACATTAAATTTAACGAAGACTACTTAAATCAATTAATCACTTAAACAGGTTTTTATTCATTTAAATAGGTAATATATCTTCCAAGGAACAAAACATTTGAATAAATATATAATTTTAAATCAGATGATGGTTAGCGGCAGAAGAAATAATTTAGGGACATTTTCCAGGAAAGTAGTCCCTGTAGGTAAACCGATTAATTAGAAAACTGAATAGCTACTTTAATTTTCATTCTGATTTTGTTAAGCTTCAAAGCTGGTATAGAGTATAAAAACAATATTAAACAATTTTAACTCATATCTAATTACACGTTTGATTGCAAAATATACGTTTTTAAAATTCTAATTGGTATAAGTTTTAATAATGGGATGTATATATATATTCTCATAGCTAAATATATTAAATTAGTGTAATTATTTGGCCCTGCATTTTATCATTCTCACTTATGGGATTTATTATTGGTTAATCCGATTCCTAGAAATAATTAGCCTTTGTAAAAAAAAAAGAAAAAAAATATCAGGTGTAAAGACACAATATTATAAATTTAGATGAGGTACATATATTCAGTAGATGAGGTACATGATGTATTCAGTAGATGTAACAAATATTATTCTGAAATATTGCTTTGTGTCTCAAAATAAAGGCTTTAATAAATGAGTGATAATTAAGAATATATGATATCTGACTTCTGTTGATTTTTATATCTACAACCGATTGAAGTGTGATAATTATATACATTTGTGTGTGCTAAACAATAAGTTATCACGAGTTCAAATAATTTGAATAATGTTTTCATTTTTTTTTTTTTCCATATGTCATAGCATCGGCCGGGAGGCGAACCTGCAACAACCGTCTGCAACCAACTGCTTTCTTGCAAGGTAGCTGCGCTGACCTCTCGGCTAACAACGCTTGTCTCAGAGTATATAACTGTTTTATTACAGCATACTCAATTTGGATATTTCTTCCGGCATCAGCGAGCAATAAAGATGACTCAGAATTAATTGTAGCACTTGAAGCTCTGATAACAGAAAACATTATAAAGCATATCTTTTAGGTTTCCAGTATAGTTATATTTATAATTTGAATATATGTATATGTTCTTATATTTTATTCATATATATGTGCGCGCGTGTAAGATTAATGTTTTAAAATCATTGAAGCTGCCATAAACCAGACTTCACATTTCCTTAGCATTTTTTTTTAATATTTATTTCAGTGATAATTATAAGTAAAAATCTTAAAGATTTGACTTATATTTGCAATGTGTGTTTTAAGTAAAAACTTTTATTTTATATATCGAATCATTTATTGTTTCAGAAATTCATTTCGTATATAGTTTGACCATCAAACGTAATAGAATTCAACGGTGATCTGCGCTTTTTTCTTTCTAGAGTCTGGCATTGGGCCACTGCTCTGAACCACGTAGGGCAAAAATGATTCATTACTTTAGAATTCATTGAAGTCTGAGTCCGAATGTGTCAAAACTAGGCTACAGCCCACAAACTTTGAGCTTCAGAATTTATTACTCTACCACTGCACCCAAACATTATTCAAATCTATAAATAGACTCATAAATAATTACAATGTAGAGAGATAGTAAAAAAAAATATTATGTGAAGAATAAAGATGTGTCAATGCGAAAAAAACAAAACAAAACACGAATATGTAAGTAGAGGTATTTGAACTTATGATTTTTCACTTTATATTCATTCTCTATTCCATCTCTATTTACATTTATAAAAACATTCAGTATACTAAATAAATAAGCTAAAACATGAAATATTGTAAATGTTAAAAAACTTGCGATGCGTAATGCATAAAAAATGGAAAGGTTAAGGAAATGGATATTGTTAGAATTTAAAAAGGTTTTAGATGATAATGAAATATATTTTAAAAGTTTATGTCAAGGTTAAATTGTCTATAATACAATAAAATAAGTAAAATAACTTGTATGTAATAAAATATATTAATTAACATGGAAATAATTACTGAATCATGATTTATGTGAGTAGATGATTGCTAAATAAAAATATATTGAGATGTAATATATATATATTTTCTTCCGATTTAAATAGAAAATAGTTTAACAAAATGCCATTAGATGGCAGTAAAAGTTAATAAAATTTTAATTTGATATATTAAAGCTTTATCGTGTTTATATATATTTCATGAATAAATATGATTATATTTTTAAGATATAGTAATTAATAAACAATATAAATAAGTTATATTTTAGGACAAAAACGTATTATTCATATTTATTAATTATATATATTGATCTTTCGTAAATCACTTCGTTGTGAAATTTACGCTAAGTTCGAGTACTGGCAAATAAAACTAGAAAACAAATTACCCGGATTTAATCAGAACTAGAATTATTATTCCAAATAATATTCCGTAATCAATTATCTATTATTTTTCTGTAAATGAGTATATCACTATTCTTAATTAGAGAATGTAAGATGTGAATATACTCAAATCATCTCGCCCGGCAATTACCAAGTCTTGTGACTAATATTTTCTTTCATATTTCTCTAAGAAGACTATGAAAGACACATTTGTCCTTCATTGAGTTTTTTAAAAATCATCTAATATTGATCAATCTATCAGTAAAGAATAAAATTCATTAGAAATACTTAAACAAATGTGTATTTAAATATTTATTTATTGGAACCTTATGCAAATATAGGGGATTTGAACTCAGACTTTCAAGCATCATTCCACTATCCACCCTGTCTCATACCACTGATATACATGACCACACACATGTAGAAAAGATAAATAATCACCAATATACTTATTCCATGCTGAAAGAATAATAATATTGGCATCAGCATAGGATTTGAGGTTTCCGTCATCAGATTTCAATGGTATGGATGGCTGAAGAGTTAGAGATTGAGGTAGATTGAAGCCTGTCCATTAAAATGTAAGGGTTTGTATCTGAATATAAAACTGAGTATCAATTATATGTGTGGGGGATGATAATCTGGCTCAACTGATGAGTGCTGGTTCAGCACAAAATACATATATTGGTGATTATTTATCTTTTCTATGTGTGTGGTCATGTGTATAAGTGGTATGAGATAGTGTGTATAGTTTAAGGATGCTTGAAATTCTGAGTTCAAATCCCCTATATTTACAATTAGACTCTAGGTATGTGAAGAGTGTCTGTATTTCAAATATTGGAACATTATATATATATTAAGTTTTCTGCCTGAATACATATTGGAATATGAAGACATTGAGGTTCAATAATTAAGCGATAACTGATGATGATTGCAGGTAGTAGTTTTGGATAATATTTGCTACTGCATCAATAAAAAATACCTCTTAGTATTTTAAGATATATATTAAAAACTTTAGTAAGATTTTTAGATTATTAAAATTTATTACTATACTTATAATTAGAGATTAATAAACACAAATTTATCCAACTGTATGCATAAAATGCTTCGTAGTGAAGCCATAACACATTTAGTTACCATATATCCAATTTAGATTCAAAACTTCCACTGAATAAAATTTGTTTTTGTTCCCCAATTATAGGAATCTTTTTTCAGGAAGACACCATAGTGAAACTTAGCCAACTCAAATATATAAGTACCGGATTATGAATAAGTGCCCAGATATTTTTGTCTACAAACTAAAACAACATTGAAATAAGCATTCAAACTTCTCATCACTTAGAAATTTTAAGCGGTTTTTTTTTATGAAGGGTATAAAAAAATATTTATCCAATAGTGAGCTATTTAAAATTTGTTACATATACATCCATAATCATCATGCTATAATGATAATATTAATTACATTCGAATAATGGTTATTATAACCACTTCGTTTTATCAATAAAAATATCTGGAATTCTATAAAGTAATATAAAATGAGTACAAAAAACATAAAATATAATTACAAAAAGTATAAAAGACCATATTGCTATTGGAAAAAAAGTTGCTTAATTAATCAATAAATAAAAATGGTTTTAAATTACAAATCTGGCGGGGGGGCATTATAGACTCTTAACTTACAATAAATGTTAAATATGAATTTTTTTCCACAGTACAAGCTTTTTCATATCTGCACATCTATATGTAATATATAGTGGGTTTGAACTCAGATTTTCACACGACTCTCAACCATCCATGCTATCTCATACTGCTGACACACTTGATCACACACATGACCAAAAAATAAATATTCACCAATATGCATTTTTCATGCCAAACCAGCACTCGTCAGTTTGTCCAGATTATTATGTCCACACATATATACAATCAAAGCTCAGCTTATATTAAAATAGCCAATTTTCATGCTTTAATGAACAGGCTTCAAACCACTCCACCCCACAACTCTTCAGCTGTCCATTTCATTGTAAATCTGATGATAAGTTAACCAAAATCAAGACGCAATTTAAGTATATAAAATGTAGAAAATCTCGATATAATTGTATTATTTATTATATGATAATAAAATAAGACAGCCAAGGAATTAGATAAAATATCTGTTGCATATCAAACCATTTATATGATATACCAGATCACTGGAGCAATTTAGTAGTAATATTGATTTTATTAAGATTATTATAAACTTAGGACTGAAGCTAATTAAATGAATAAGTAAATAGTTTTGAAAGTGGTTATTGAGTCACATCAATATAATCAGAAAATTATGAGCTGCAATTTTGTAGTCTCAGTGTAGGTAATATAATGAGATTTAACTCTATAATATTTTATTCGTTGCATAAAGCCTGATCAAATTACAACACCCGTGATTCGCATTATAATACTAAGCAGATCAACGTTGCAAGGAGGTGAAACGGCTATCTCTCAGAAACCATTTAAAATATTTTCAGAGAAGATACTTTCTGGGTTAAAATGAAATCCAAGAAAAGAAAGTAGATGCAGATTGCTTAAAGATCTATATTTTGCAGAAGAGGTTATTGTTTCAAATAATGTTTCAAGTTTCTATGAAATGTCACATAATAAACTATAAGAAGAATGCAAGTAATCATATCTAAAAATAAATGCTAAAGAACTAAAATAATGTTCAATGACTTTTCAGAAAAAAAGGAAATAAAGATTGTTAGCAAAGAATGGAAAATTAGCCACGAAGAAATAAATATCTTGATCAAGTTACTAATTTACATGAAAACATAATGAATGAAATTAATCACAGAATTAAAGATAGAGTAATTTAAAAAAAAAAATGCTTGTAAGTACCCACTAATGATATGAAACTTGAACATTTGATACATAAGCAATAGAGATTTTGAGCTACACTATAAAGTATAAAACTATATATGTTGTCATAGTTAAAAAAGCATGAACTTAAATACACAAACAAGATAGAAATTACATAGTGTACCCAGTGAAAAGGTGATTCTCCTTCTCCCAAATCAATGCATGTGTTATTTAGTGATATATCTTATTTCTTCACCAAACGTTTTAAGGCATGTGCATGCCAGAATTATAAAACATGGTTTGAAATGTAAGTGTATTTTATACCTTAACTCTTGGTAAAGCAGTGTACTAACATTGAATTTTGTTTCAAATCAGGTAAAACTAATACTGAAATATTTGAAGCTATTCAACCTGTATATGGCATTGAAGTTATGGATTTTGTAAAATTTTGTAATGGCAGGAAAAACACCGAAGATAATTCACAAAGGTATGAAAAACATTTTTACATTTCATACCATAACATATGATCCAGATACTCTAATGCCTTAAACTTTTATGGTAAATAATTAGAGATGTCATTATATAACAATGACCTTATTTCTGATATGGCAATAAAGGTATTTTGGAAAACAACAACAACCCTATGGGTATACTTTAAAAATGAAGAGTCTGAAATAAAATTGGACTAGACAAGTGGATAGAAAATAACAGTAACTCATAGCAGTCAAAGTCCAAAAGTTATCTATTAGATTAAAATGTAAGCTTGTGGTTAAGACCTGTAGAGGTCTCTACTATCACATTTTTACATGCACATTCTTGAGGTTACAGCCTTAGTAAATATTACTATTAGATTAATCAAAATATGTTCACATACATCATATGTAAATGTTTTAATGTAATTATTTGACATCTTACTATGATGTATTTTGACTTCTACTATAGCAAAGATTTTAAATTTTTTTTTATCATATTAACATTTTAGTATTCTATTCTCAGACATATTTTCCCCAAGAAATTATCTTTTAGATTATCTTTGAAATAAAATTTTAAGATATAATGGGATTCACTTTCTGCAAAAAATATATAATCAAATTCTTTTAAAATACAGTTTTAGTAAGCCTTTAAATTTATTCACTTCACACATTCTATCTACATATTATGTGGATTTACAATAAGTGATGAAAAATCAATGCAACTGGCAAAATGAACATAAGTTCAGAATATTAGAGATTTTTAAAATCGTATTGATATCTAATTTGCTTAATGTTATTGAATTAATATGAAAAACACTGTAATATTCTGAATGCTAAGCAACTCATTAAAACTTGTGATAGACCTCAGCATCCAATACTGTCTTTCTAGCTAAAATGATACAATATTATCATAGTTGCAAGCTTATACCCATTTAAGCTAAAACTTCACTGGGTATTTTTATTTTCATCACTGACTGATAAAGCATCTTAATTTGTGAACCATAGTTTTATAAGCTGCATTCAAACCCTTAAGAAAGTTTTGTCAACCATCACCATTGAGTCATCAGTACCGTTTTATATTCAAATCCCATCTCATAAACATCATATTATGTGAAAAATGAATGGATAACTGGATAGTTTCAGTCAATGTCATAATATTTTTTCAATTACTTGAATGATATTTGTTATCCAAATTTTATATATTGCTTATATCACTATTCATATACACGTTAATGCAACAAATTTTCTTAAAAACTTTATTTTCTTACAGTTTCGACTGTCCAGCAGTCTCCATCAGAGCTACAAGATTTGAATAATATAAATATACAATCATCTTTTCATATATATATATATATATATATATATATATATATATGTATATAACCATCACTTTACACATATATAAAATACAATATACACATATGTCTTCTTCATACACATACATATGAATTTACAAGACATATATAATACATACCTACATCTATATATACACATATGTACATCCAATATATATACATAGCCCTTTTAACTATGCATATATACACACACAGATATACATACACCCACAGACATACATACAATCTTCATATATCTTTATAAACACACATGCATATCTATACTTTACCTACATATACATATATAATACAAAAACACAAACAATACACCTTTTTTTTAAATCTTTTACCTTTTGAAACTATTTTATTTTTACTTTTTACCTTTTAAAAAACCCTTTAAATATTATTTCTTTAAAACATTACCTATATTATTTTATTTTTTTATAATTATCTAATATATAAAACATCTTTTATTTTACTATCTTTAATCTACCCTTATATTTATTCTTTTATAATATTTCCAATATTAAGCATCACATGAACACATTTCCTATACTAGCACATTAATTGTTGATAAACAGAGCAAAACTCTCCATACAGTATTGCCACCTGTGCTATAATCAATGGATGCCAGAAGGCTTGTGCATAAAATCCCTATCTAATGCCTACTCATCCAATATCCCCAGACTAGTTTCTGGCTTGTGGCCTTCGTGAGTGAGGAGCTTTGGATCTGAGAGCACTGCATCTAGATCTTAGGATCTAATGCAACCCTCTAGCAACCACCTTTTATCTCTACTTAACTACAAAACTATGAGAATGAAATTGAAAACACAAAAAGTATTTTCAATCTAAGCTCAATAGCTTATATAGTCATATGGGTCTGAACTCAGTTCAGCACCCATACATTTTGGTGTCTTTGGCTCCTCACTGACGAAGGCCACAAGCCAGAAACTAGTGTAGGGATATTGGATGAGTAGGCATTAGATAGGGATTTTATGCACAAGCCTTCTGGCATCCATTGATTATTCTGTTTAGCACAGGTGGCAATACTGTATGGAGAGTTTTGCTCTGTTTATCAACAATTAATGTGCTAGCATAGGAAATGTGATCATGTGATGCTTAATGGTTTAACACCAATCCTGTCTAATAGGATAGTGGTGGCTATGGTTGTAAAAGAGCCAAAGACACCAAAATGTATGGGTGCTGAACTGAGTTAAGACCCATATGACTATATAAGCTATTGAGCTTAGATTGAAAATACTTTTTGTGTTTTCAATTTCATTCTCATAGTTTTGTAGTTAAGTAGAGATAAAAGGTGGTTGCTAGAGGGTTGCATTAGATCCTAAGATCTAGATGCAGTGCTCTCAGATCCAAGGCTCCTCACTGATGAAGGCCACAAGCCAGAAACTAGTCTGGGGATATTGGATGAGTAGGCATTAGATAGGGATTTTATGCACAAGCCTTCTGGCATCCATTGATTACTCTGTTTAGCACAGGTGGCAATACTGTATGGAGAGTTTGGCTCTGTTTATTTCCAATATTATTTTATAATTATCTAATATATTCATCATCATCATCATAATTATCAACCATTATCAATCCACTGCAGGATGAAGGTCTCTCCAAGTTTAATCCATCTTCTCCGATCTTTAGCTTCTCTTCTCCACATCACCCCTACACATTTTCTTATTTCATCCATCCATCTTACATGTGGTCTCCTTCTGGGTCTTTTACAATCTCTTGGAATCCAGTTTAAAATTTCAATTGTCCATCTATTATCATCTCTTCTAGCAATATGTCCAGCCCAACTCCACTTCAATCTTTTAATTTTTTCAATGAGGTCAGTAACACCTGTTTGTTCTCTTACCCATACATTGTGTTTTCGATCTCTTCTTGTTACTCCCAACATACATCTCTCCATACTTCTTTGAGTGGTCTGAAGTCTCTGTATTGATCTTCTATTAAGTGTCCAAGTCTCAGATCCATAAGTAAGAACTGGTAAAACACATTTGTTAAAAACCTTTCTTTTCAAACACATAGGCATATTTCCTTTTAATATCAAGTTATTTCTACCAAAAGCACTCCAACCAAGTTTAATTCTATGATTAATTTCCTCTATTATGTTTCCATCTGTATTAATAATCTGACCAAGGTATTTGTAACTCTTAACTTCTTCTAATTCATCATAATCAATCTTTATTTTCATATTTTGAGCAAATCGATTAAACATTACTTTAGTCTTTTTAACATTTATCTTTAGTCCTACTTTCCTACTTTCATCTGATAACTCCTGCAACATTTCCTGCAGCTCGGAAGCATTATTTGCAAAAACAACTACATCATCTGCGAAATCTAAATGACTTAAATAATCTCCATTTACTTTCACTCCTTTAGTTTCCCATTTTAATCCACAAAATACTTCTTGCAGCACTGCTGTAAAAAGTTTTGGAGATATGGAGTCACCTTGTCTTACACCTTTCTCAATGTTGACTTTCCCAGTATCATTATGTAATCTAATTGTTGCTGTTGCATTTTTATAAATATTCTTTAAAATATGACAATATCCTGGATCTATACCTTGATGATCCAATGCTTTAATCACTGAAGAAATGTTTATAGAATCAAATGCCTTTTCATAATCTACAAATCCAAAACATAATGACAACTCATATTTATTTGTCCTTTCTATAACTTCTCTCAATACTTGAATATGATCTACTGTACTAAAACCACTTTTAAATCCAGCTTGTTCTCTTGGTTGGTGAAAATCCAAGGTTCTCTGTAGACGAGTTGTAATTATCTTGGTAAAAATTTTATATAAAACTGATAAAAGGCTGATAGGTCTGTAATTTCTAATATCTTCTTTATCACCTTTTTTAAATATTAATATTATTACTGCATTCTTCCAATCATCCGGTACATCTTTATCATTTAGACATTTGGTATATAACTTTGCTAATATTTTTTCTGTTTCTTCACCTGCTTCTTTTAATATATCAATTATAATTCCATCATTACCTGGAGCCTTTCCTTTTTTCATACATTTAATTGCATTTCTCACTTCTTCATTTAAAATTCTGGGCAATTCGGAAGATGTAATAGATATAGGAGGTACTTGTTCTTTATTACTATATAATTCTTGATAAAAATCTTCTACCAATTTCATAATGTCATCCCTCTTTTTAGTAATAATTCCATCTTTTTCCTTATTGCAGATATAAATTTCCTACCAATACCAAAATGTTGTTTTACATTCTTAAGACTTTTATTTTCTTCTACAGCTTTTCTTGCTAGTTCACAGTTATACTTTCTTATATCATTTTCAACTCTTTTCCGCACCATTTTACAAAATTCGAGATATTCAATTCTTTTTAATGCATCATTCTTGCATATCTTCATATTCCTTCTTTTCTTCATAAGTTCTCTAGTCTCAGTAGAAATTTTATTAGTCAATTGCTGCTTTTTTCTACCAGCTATCTTTGTTGCAGTTTTTAAAAGTGTATCAGTTATTTTCATATTAATTTCATTCAAATCTGAATCATGTTCAAAATCTACTAATACTTGAAACCGATTTGTAAGTTCTAATTTAAATTCATTAGAATGTTTCTGAAGATTAGGAATATCAACTGTAAATATAGTTTTTCTTAATAATTTTTGTCTCTCTAGTTTTACATTAACATGTATCTTACCCCTTACTAATCGATGATCACTTCCTGTGTTAAATTTATTAAGAACATTACAATCTTGAAATATGTATTTCCTGTTAGTCAAAATATAATCCAATTCTGCTGTACCTTCATTTGGATGCTTCCATGTCCATTTCCTTCTAACATTTTTCTCAAAAAAAGAATTCATAATATAAAGTTTTTCCTTCTCTGCAAACTCCACAAGTCTATGTCCTCTCTCATTTCTATTACCATAACCAAAATTACCTACAACACTTTCATCTTTCATTTGTTTACCAATTCTAGCATTAAAATCTCCCATAACAATTTTAAAATGTTGTTTACTCTGATCAAAAGCCTTTTGTACATCCATATAAAAATCTTCTACTACTTCATCACTGTGAGAACTTGTTGGGGCATAAACCTGAATTATCTGCATTTGATATCTGCTATTAAGTTGTATAACTAATCTTGCCACTCTGTCTGATACACCATCAATCTCCACAATATTGTTCTTCCACTTTTTATTTATAATGAATCCTACTCCACTTGTATTTCCAATATTTGTGCCTTTATAATAGAGCATATGTCCACTTTTTAAATCAATTGTCTCTTCACCTTTTCTTCTAACTTCACAAAGTCCAATAATATCCCATTTAATATAAGAGAGTTCTTCTTCTAATTCTTGCAATCTTCCTTCACTTGAAAGTGATCTGCAGTTGTAAGTACCTAAATAAAAAGTCGTCATCAAATGGCAGCCTGGGTCTGCCTCCAGGATATTCTTAGCACCCTCCGCCTTCGGCCACCAACCGCTGCCTTGGTTGGTGACTTTACAGCCTCCTGGGATTAAGGGCCATGCTTTATTTTTGTCTGTCATAATTGTATAATTGGGAAAAATCTTTATCATTTACACAAACATTCATTCTGCCTTATCAGGCACTGAGAAGAAAGACCATGGTGTTTCTTGATCTTAAACTCAGAGGTAAAAAGCCAATAAACTCACCACGCTGGCTAATGTGTGTTGGTGAGCAGCCCATCCATGTTCGTATACTATATGAATAAACATATAGTAATAACAGCTGCAACGACAAGAACGTATGGAGTGGACATTAGGAATTTGCCCTGCTCGGTTCCTTTAAGGCCTCCAAGAGGAATCAAAGGGTCTCCTTTCAGTTAATAGAAAACTCCTTTCTGCAGCCCTAATATATTACATCTTTTATTTTACTATCTTTAATTTTACTTTTTATAATTTTTATCTCTACATTACTAAATAATATTTTTCTTTAACACTTACCTCTATCTTCTTCACTGCCTTAATTAAACTGACCATTATTTTAAATTTTCTATCTTATTATTCATTTAAAACAGCTCCCTCTTTTATCAATTTTATAAAACTTATTCTATTTTAAACTTCTAACTTCCAAATTATATTCATTAACCATATTCAAATATTACAAATACAACTACCTAACCTTCATTTTACATATAAACATACATATCAAATTCCATACATCCCCTACACATAGATACATATCTCTTCACATCACCTCTATATATATAAATAAAAATAATATATAAACAATATAAAAATATAAAAATACACCAAAAAATTAAAAACAAAAATTATAAATTCTCTATGTATATCTATATACACATATATATGTACACCCATATTTATAACACATATACATACATATACCAATCCTCATATACATTTATCTATGCCTCCCATATATACTCAACTTACTTATAAATTGCATTTATAAATATACTAAACACATCCAATACCCCATTTTTTATCTATTACCTTTAAAAACTATTTTATTTTTACCTTAGTTTTTCATTTCACTATCTATCTTGTTTTCTTATTATCTAATCCATTTTCCTTTTAACCTCCATACCTATAATACAAAACCTATCCAATACACCATTTTTTATATTACCTTTAAAACTATTTCATTTTTACCTTTAGTTTTAAAATTTAAACAAATTTCTTTTAAACAAATTTTTACTATTTTTTAATGCCTTACCCTTTTATTATTTATTATTACCTTTATTTATATCATCACTAGTCTTTTATCTTCCTTTCATCATTTTTTTATCTTGTCCAATTATTATCTAATATATATCTTTTTTACTTTAATATCTCTACTTTTTTCTTTTAATAATATTATCTTTATTCTCTGCTGTTTTAAAGTTACTATCTTTTATTCCTGTAAACCAACTTCATCTTTTATCAATTTTATAAAACTTATGAGTCTATTTTTTAATCTATATTAATTAACAATCTTTACATGTCTTTTATCTATATTCACATATAACTTTAAATCTACTTTCTTTTATTACTATTATTATAACCTTTATTATTAACAATCAATAACAACAATAATCATGCCATAACACCAATATAATTTCATATTTAATGTTTCCTTACCCATATACCTACTTACATATACCTAATATATACATTTATCTTTAATTATCAATAACCTTATAAATCCAATACTACAACCTACCAACACAAGGTTCTTAGTCCACCATCTCTATTCAAACTAGGCCTTATTCTCTTAATTAACATTGCTTCCTTTATTTTTCTATCTCTTCTTTTATTAGTATATCCTATCATTTTTATACTTTCTTTGTCAAATACATGCCCTGTTTCCATAGTATGCAAATAAATTTATAAATAAATGTATAACATTTGGGTAATGGAAAAACAAACATGTCTCTATGTTATAAATAGTCAATAAAAAGAGAGTCATATATCACATGATTCCACTTCTTTTTCAAGCTTTCAGGATATAAACAAAGAGCTTTGCTAATTGCTCAACAAGCTTTGAGATAAATGCTCAGCAAGAGAAAGCATTTAAAGTATGTCTATCTGAAAACCAACCCCCTTCCCCTGATCATGGTTTTATGCTTTTGGTACTCCTCAGAGAGATGCTAGGGTAGATTCAGATACTAGATCTAAAAACACCAACCCAAAGCCAGCAGACTTCTAATATATGGTTTGTCTGAAGATCTCTCAGCCCCATATAGCTATTTGAGTTAGATAGCTGGGTTTGAAGACATTTAGGTGTCTAAAAACTTCAGATTTTCTACTCAATCATCAATTTTAGATAAATGCTGGCTTTGGGTTGGTGTTTTTAGATCTGGTATCTGAAGCCACCCTAGTGACTCTCTGAGGAGTGCCAAAAGCATGAAACCATGGTCAGGGGATGGCGGTTAGTTTTCAGATAGAGATATTTTAAATGCTTTCTCTTGCTAAGCATTTATTTCAAAGCTTGTTGAGCAATTAGTTTGTTTATGTCTATATGTTTCTTTATTGTTTAAAATTACATCCATTTTCTAATAATTTCTATGACTGCATCAATCTTTTCAATAAAATTCTTAAAAATATATGTTATAATTATAGAAATTATGTTTTGTGATTATCACAGTTGTTTCTACTAACTTTTTATATAGATTATAGAAGTAGCAACATTTTAAAATTAATTGGCACAAAATTATGGAATTAGTATTCTTCATAAGTGGTAATAGTGTTAAAAGTAATACACCACCATATTTTAAAATAATACCTGGAATTTTGTTAGGACCTTCAACCTTTTCATTTTTAAGATTGCACAGAATGTTTTAAATGTTATTAAGCAGGAAATCTTGGAGTACGTCCATATATATCATTAAAAAAGGCCTCTGAATTTTTATATTACTATTTAAAAATTGATACAAATGCTTCCATATTCAAATATTGTAATTATCTGTATAAATAATATCCATTGATTTTATGTGATGTTGTTTGCTACAGCAACTTTCAGTGTCAAAAATAATTCAAATAATTACCATCAGCAAAGGATTGTGTCTTTTTTGCAGTTTTAATACATCGATAATCGTTAAAATATTTTTAATCATTTAACTTCAGCCTTCGAGTCTATATGTTACTTTTGAGGTTCCATATTTTAAATATATTCTTTCAGGCAAAAAATCTCACATTTATATTTTAATTAGGTCATCTAATAATATAATTATTTCCAGAAATCCAGGAAAAATTGAGATAGTGTGGAAGGGGCTTGAAAGTCCGAGTTCAAATCCCCTATATTTTCAGTAAACCTTAAAGGAGAATTACGCAATCTTCAACTCATTTCTTAAAATATTTTTATACCTCAGTAATATGATGAAACATTGCCATTTTAGTGTGTAATAGCTGACAAAATTTATCAAAAATATTAATTACTTTAAAGAAACAACATTCAATTTGGAATAGGATGTAGTTCTTATGAGTATGTGTTCTATGATCTAATATGAATGATTTTAATGGTCACATAAATGATTTTATAGCTAATTAAGAACACAACATTAAAAATAGAAGTCTATTTCATTGAAAGTCCAAATATGCTACTAAGATCATTTACAAGTCAGATCCTTAAAAAGTCATTTTTAAATAAACTTGTAAAGAATACTCACCTTTTTTTTTTTTTTACAGTAATGTTAATCTTCTTTATCAAAAAACATGCCCACTTTTGTCTGATCTTTAATTTTTTATATAATAATAAATCAAGCAATTGATACTTCATAAATACTGAAATGTTTTATTTGTCGTGATTTTTGTTAAGAATATAAATCTATATCATGGAATAAACAAAATTTCTCTGAAATACATTTATATTCTTAATCACATATTTATTAAAATTATTAGTATTTCATCTAAATTAATATTGAGAACTGTAATGACATGTAAACTAAAAACTATCTTAGTAACATATTTGGATGTTTTTGTTCCATGAAATAGATTTATGATCTATGTAATATGGACGTTTTTTTACATTCAGACTCCTAGTTTTTGAATATGGATGCATAGAGATTTTGTACTGATTTTTTTTTGCTTACATAAAATCTTCACGGTGACCAATTTAGGTGTGTATAAACATTTTAAATTCAAAGAGATGATACTACCATTTTCAATGACTTTGTATCAGTGATTACTGTTTTTATCACACATGGATGACAGTCTCTAAGAAGAAAAAAATGTTCAAAATTATTTATTATAACATTATACAACAAAAAAATGAAAAAATCCATTTTTCTGAACTTATTGATCCAAAAGTTTTGAATTTCACAAACATCCATAAAATAGGATTAATTAGAGTGAGCAAAATACTTTTAATGTTATCCAAAATACTACAATAGAATTTATGGAAATCCAAAAACTATACACTACTTTTGATTCCTTAAACTACCTGTTCAATTAAACTTTTTTATTTATTAAGAAGTCAAGTTTCTCTCAAATCTTAAAACTAAATGCTTTTCTTAAATTCAAACATCTTTTTGTTTCCTGACGGTTTATAATGATGGTGTTCTAGTTGTATTTTTATATTCAATACTCAAGAATCTAAAGGTCCAGATTCAAATCCCATGCTAGTACTGTCACTGGTCAAATATTTTAATGCCAATTATGAACAAAATGCAATGGTTGGCATATTTTATGTTCATATTAAAATACTCAATAATGACCCTGAAAAAATATGCTATCAGTAAAGACAATTCACAATATTCTTGAATTGCATTCCATAATATCATATTCTTAATAAAAACATAACAGAAATATATCTTTCAATATATAAATATGTATATTTTTAGAGAAAAACTCCTAATCATCAACCAAGATAAATGTTTATAATATGCATTAAAGTTTTAACACTATATTCATATATGTAAATATAATGATTAAAATAAATCAACACTTAGACAATCCCAATATCAATAACAATTAACAATCTCAACCTGTTGTCAAGGCAACACTTAGACAATCCCAATTGTCAAGGCAACACTTAGACAATCTCAATATCAATAAGAATTAACATTCTCAACCTGTTGTCAAGGCAACACTTAGACAATATCAATAACAATTAAAAATCTCAACCTGTTGTCAAGGCAACCTCCTTTTATTAATAAATATTGAATCCGCCTTCATTCATGGCCCAATATATTTATATAGACATTAAAGATTGCAACTTGACCACAGAGATTGGAATTATTGATACAAATAACTTTATATAAATCTCCTTAAACAGGTAAATATAACCTGTTCTGAATGCAGATTAATAAATAGTCAATTGTAACATTACAAATAGCAATTGTAGTTTTCAAATTTTATACTGTGTAATAATTTTAAGGTTAAATGGGTTTATAATTAATCATTAAATTTAGCCAACATTTAGAGAATCCCAATATCAATAACAATCAGCAATCTCAACCTGTTGTCAAGGCAACCTTCTTTTAAGAATAAAGGTGAAATCCACCTTTATTTATAGTACAATATATATATGTTGATACAAAGATTTTCACTGGTTGCATATATAAAAGACATATTTTGTGGGTTTGTTCATGTTAAAGAATTTAAATATTGATATACCGATGTTTTGACTTGATCACATAAGTCATCTACTGGATGATAAAAGGTAGAAAGATGGTTGTAGAGGTACTACAATTACTGATTTGAAAAAAAAAAGTTAAAGCTCCACCAATATCAAAAATGTTAAATTAAGAATGTTTTTTAAAAAAATCTTTCCAAATAGAAGGAAGTTTGCATGTATTATCTAGTACCAGGATCATATCCAGATGTGATAATCTCTACCAGTGCAAAATTAGAGAAGCCATTGAGATACTTAAAAGGCCAGATTATATCAATAAGCAAGATGATACATGCAAACTTCCTCCTTATTGGAAATATTTTTTTAAAAAAACATTCTTAATTTAAATTTTTGCTATTGGTGGAACTTTAATGTTTTTTTTTCTTTCAAATCAGTGATTGTAGCACCTCTACAACAATATTTCTACCTTTTATCACCCAGTCGATGACTTGTGTGATCAAGATGAAATGTCGGTATATCAATATTTAAATTTTTTAACATGGATGAACCCACAAAATATGCCTTATATATATATATTGCAGTTTCATCAATAATTTTAATCTCTTTGTCAAGTTGCAATCTGTAGTGTCTATATAAATATTCTGGCCCATAGGATAAGGTGGGATTTCACCTTTATTGTTAAAAGGAGGTTGCTTTGATAACAGGTTAAGGTTGTCCATTATTATTGTATATTGAGGATGTCTATGTGTTGTCTAATTTTATTGATTATTTATAAACCCATTTAGTCTTGAGGATGATTACACTTATTAAGTAATATGTATATATGTATATTTGATTAAAAATATATTTAAACATAAAAAGAAACAAACAGAAGATTCAGATGTTTAAACTTCCAGATTATCATGCTGAAAGTTTCTTCCAGGATATATATTTACATAGTCAGAGTGATCAATATACTATCTCGTGCACTAGAGTGACAGAATACAGTATGAAAAAATAACAGTAAAATTGATTTGGTTGAAAATATATACATTTTATATGTGTAATTAATTGAGATTGCGCTTTACGCAAAAAAGTGAAGCTTGTCTAAATCTTACAAAGTTATATGGCTTAGCGCTTTTGGAGACCTTGAGTCTCCATAATCATAGCCTACTTTTAACTGAAGTTTAGTTGTGGTTTATGTAAAATTTTATGCAACTAAACTTCAGTTAAAAGTAGGCTATGATTATGGAGACTTAAGGTCTCCGAAAGCGCTAAGCCATATAACTTTGTAAGATTTAGACAAGCTTCACTTTTTTGCTTAAAGCGCAATCTCAATTAATTACTAATCAAAGGTGAAGTAAAAACTATTATTTTATTTTATATGTGTGTGCATATATTTTTATTTTATACATATTTTTCTGATGGTATCAATGAAAAAACAGAAATCACAACGCTGGGGAAAAAGTTGTTTAAAGAAAAGAAATAGAAAGATTATATCAATGTTGTTTTTTAAAAAAGTGTTTATTTAAAAATAAAGAAAGGGGATAAAATTCTATATAAAATAAAAAGACATCATATTAGAGAGATAAAAATAATAGTATATAATTAATATAAAATATATTTTATTCATAATATAATTCAAGCATTAAATCTGTTAGAGTGTCTTTTTAAAAAATATTTATACAATTCATTTATTTTTATTTGAGTAAATATCTTTTTCTTTTTTTGAAACCATGGTAATTTTTATTATTCTTAATATTTAAATTGATTTACTTATTAAAAATATATAAATATATTTGAAAGAAATTTTTCTTTTGAGCTGTTAGTCATTTTCTGCTTGTTCGTTCTGCCAATAAAATTATTTCAAATACCAGAGTTAATCAATATTAAAAAGTTACATAATTTTTTCCAAAACTCGCTAGACGGCGTCGCATTACAAACTTTGAGTATTATTTTTTTAGTATAGAGTTACATAAAACTGCGGCAGCTGCTATCAATATCATTATTACTACTATTATTAATATAATTTTAAATTTTGTGTTCCTTTTATATAGTTGTTTGAAAATATATATTTTTTTCCTTTTTTGATATTATTACTTATATACTTTTTTTTACAATCGTATATACTTTTGATATTTTATTTAATGCTGTTAACCTTTTTAAAATTTAAATAAACTTGAGTGATATTTTATGAATGCGAATTGATAAGTTATTTACGTAATTAAATGAAGGAAACATTCAAGTTAATTACATTTTTGAAGAATACAATCATTATTTCAAAACAGTTACAGATATAATAACAAAACAAATATTAGCACATATTGGTTATATAATTTGAAATTTTAATAATTTCATCAAAGTTGTACACACATGTGTAAAAAAAAAAAAACAACTTCATGGGTTTAATTGCGTAAATATAGTAATGTTACTATCGAGATTTAAACTCCGTGTGGTTCTATATATATATGTTCAGTGATGTGTAAAGCTTACTTTCTGATTTTTATTTTATTAAATTTATTTTAAAAGAGTGATTGAAGTTTCCAAAAAATGTAGAATTAAATTGCGATGGCATCGGAGAAAAATAATTAACCTCATTATTATATATTTGTGAATAGTCCTATAAGTGAATTGTTAATAAGCGCATTTAGAAAAGAGCTTTGGAAATGAATGATGGTGAATATTAATTAAGTATATAAAGAGTTCAATAGTATCTATCTCTTTCAAAACAGTTAACACCAACATTTGCATCAATCGATTTTAAAAAAAAAATTAAAAAAGTAATTAGGAGGTAGAGTTTTTTGATTTTAGATTTAAACTTAATGGCTAACCTCGTGAATGTAGTTTAAGGCCAGGTGAAACTTGAAATTTTGAGTTTCAAAACAAAATTTATCTTTTTTTTATAGATAACTCCATCGCAGATAATCTAGTTCACCATGCAATTATATTGCTAAATATGGTAGATATTCTTAACTAGAATTAAAACATCAAATACTTGTTATTTAAATGTAAAATAATGACTGAAATTGTAAAACCAAAAACTCTCATTAACTAATGTTAGATTACCTTGATAAATAGTTTTTAACTTTTCTCTGTAAAGGATTGTGCAAAATGTATTACATCTCTGTGGGGCTATTTGTTTATCTTATATTAAGAGAGGTGCTCAGAGGTTTCGGGGGGGGGGGGTCCTGACAGAGATATTTTAAATGCTGGCTCTGGCTAAGCATTTATCACAAAGCTTGTTGAGGAATTGGCAATCCTCATTGATTATATCTTACAAGCTTAAAAGAATTGGGTCATGTGATCTATGACTCTTTTTTTAATCTTTTAAATGATGCATAAAAAGAATACAATATAACTACTATTTGTTCTTTTATTGTTCAGATTGTTACTTTTTTGTATTGTTAAATAAATAAATAAAGTTTTATTTTCTACTTTCACTTTTCAGTTTATAAGTTTTACACTGTATATATATATATGAATCCAATAAAATATTATCTTTACAAATAAATAAAAATAATTACAAATAGTAATAACTAGAAGTAAATTGTCAGAATATAAACAATAATTTTAAACTTACAAAGAAATCAAATCATACGTCACATGACCTAATTTAACAAGTTTGTATTACAAATGTTAATTGTGACCTCTCTATATATAATAATTTTAAACAATTAAAGTTAAAATTGATTTTTTAATTATAAAAAATTAAAACAAATTTTAGAAAACTGATTTGACAGCTTGTGAATGAAGACATTTTTTGATCTCAACAAAGTTTTATTTTATTAATTTGCTTTGAAAAAGTTACAAAAATTTAATAAATTTGAAAACATGTTCTTTTATTAAAACTTTATTTATTATCAATAGTTGTAACATCTAATTATTATCATTAAAGTTAATAATTTATATAAACTTGTTTGTTATTAAATTTTACAGTTAGAAATTGAAAATATAACGAATAATCATATCAAAAATTAATAAGTATATAAAATATTCTTTGAATATAATTTTCAGGAAAAAATTAATCTGCCAAAATTATATTTATCAGATAATAAATAATCTTTGACAATAATTTTATTATTGTTTTTCAAAGTTTTTTATTTGTAAAGCCGGTGTTTAATATTTCTAATTTTTTTAGGACTTATGAATTAACAAAATTTATTTAAACAAAATGATTTGAAGAATAATACATTTTTTATTGTTAATTACATTTTATTATATTGAAGACTAAAATAAAATTAGCTATGCTTATAACACATGTGTATAAAATGCGATCGTAGGAACCTCTACAGGTCTTAAACCACAAGCTTACTCTTTGGAAGAAAAGAGGGAAACCCCTCTTTTCTTCCAAAGAGTAGTAAGCTTGTGGTTTAAGACCTGTAGAGGTCCCTATGATCACATTTTATACGCATGTGCTTGAGGCTACAGCCTTAATGAATATTACTTACATAATCAATGTGTGTTTAAATAAATTTATAATTATGCTTATAACATAATTGCTAACTTTTAATGTGGAAAGTTGATATTTTATTTTTTTAATTAATTGTATTACCTGAAGATGTGTTTTTTTTTAAAACTTAATGAAATCATAAGATTTGATTAATTTTTTTTACTTTAAAAACAAAATGAATAAAACAGTCTCATGATTATCTTCCAAACTAAAAAAAATAACTGATTAAATAACAGTCTGAATAAAGGTGATAATAAATGAAAAAAAAGCATAGCATACTTATTGATTTATTTCATGGTCTGAGCATAAATTTCAACATTTTTCTGAACACTGCTCCTCTTACAAAAGAAAATCTCAAGATATATTCTGAATTATAAATTCTGATTAAAAGTCTTAGGCATATCCTTCAATGTAAACAATTCACTTGAAATATGTTATATCTTGACTATCTCTTAATATATAATATTAAATTTCAAAAATTTTATACATTTCACTTTTCAGCAAAAAAAACTTTTATCATTGATTACAGTTTCAACTATACCATGCAGTCTTCATCAGATCTTATTCTATTCTTTTAACTTTCTCTATCCTCCACTTTACTCTATATTATATATGAAGACAACAAAAACAAAGGAGTTAGAAAATAATTTAGAAGGACTATCTCTTAATGGAAATATTTCAGACCATATTCTCTCTAAACACATGTCATTGAGATATTAACCTAATGATGGTTCAACATTATATTTACATATAGTGATTGTAACTTTTTGATTTTAAAGCTTGGATCACATCCAATGTAGTAAATTTCATACTTCAAGGATATGTGTATAATAATTAAGTATTGCTTTGGTTAAGTATCTGTAACCAATCAAATTTTTTGTTTTAAAATGAATTCTTCATTTTTGTGCTTTCATATAAACTATTTCCAGGTATAAATAATATAATGGTCTTCTGTCACCATAAATACATTTTATGTATATACATATTCTTGCCAGGTGATCCAGAAGCAACGAATACATGAATTCCTCACTAGAGTGATAAACCCAACTATTTCTGTCATAGTTTGTATTACTTGACTCATAATTATAAATTATTTTTCTATAGAATATGTAATATCTAATTAAATTTATTAATAATAATAAATCAAACAGATCACAAAGCAGTTAGTAAGAGCATTTTCTATATTTACTTCATTTTTATTTTTAATATAGTTAATAATTTATCAAGAATAATGTTCTGAAAAGTTCAAAACAAAATAAATGGTTTATTACCACATGAGAACTAATCAAAAATATTAACATGATTTATGTTTATACTTTATATACAATGTGATTATTATTATTATTATTATTATTATTATTATTATTATTATTATTATTATTATTATTATTATTATTATTATTATTATTATTATTATTATTATTATTATTATTATTATTATTATTATTATTATTATTATTATTATTATTATTATTATTATTAAGCATCACATGATCACCATCTCTTATACTAGCACATAATTGATTACTCTGGTTGGCACAGGGTGGCACTACTGTATGGAGAGTTTTGCCTTGTTTATTATTATTATTATTATTATTATTATTATTATTATTATTATTATTATTATAATAATAATAATAATAATAATAATAATAATAATAATAATAATAATAATAATAATAATAATAATAATAATAATAATAATAATAATAATAATAATAATAATAATAATAATAATAATAATAATAAAAAGGGCATGATATGTTAGTATCTTGAACAATTTATAATACTTTAATTACCACTGTGTTCCTTTTTTCTACTAATGCAATGCAGTTTTTCTAATTAACTTTTATCTTATAATATATTGTAAGTCATAACCTTCCAATAAAACCAATGATGTTTAGACTCTCTTTGAAGGAAAATTTATTAGTAAATAAGAACTACCCTTTTCATAGAACTAGTTTTTAAATTCGCAATAAAATACCTTTAAAAAAATACTCTTTAATTTTTTTTAACATGCTGAAATAAAATCATGTATAGTAGATCAAATATATTCTTATTAGACAAATCAAAAACTGAATTAATATTTGAATATATATTATAATATATTTAAAATATAATATATATTTAGATTCCAAGAGATTGTAAAAGACCCAGAAAGAGACCATATGTGAGATGGAAGGATGAAATAAGAAAGTGCGCAAGGGTGATGTGGAGAAAAAAGCTAAAAGTCGGAGAAGATGGTTTAAACTCGGAGAGATCTTTATCTTGCAGTGGATTGATAATGGTTGATGATGATGATTATTATATTTCAAAAAAAATGTTGAGCATATAATAGATATATATTATATATATTCAAATCTATGTATTATTTGTATAAATTATATTTTGAAAATTTACAGCTCTGAAAAACAACAATTATTTATTAAATCAGTTAAATTATAATGATGGAATATTTTATTTTTTTACCTTCTTAATTACTTAAAGATTATAAAGCTTTATTATGCTACAATATTCAAACGTGGTTGATTAATATCTGAATATTTAAAGTGATACATTTTTAAATTGACACCTATCAAAATCCAAAGGCTATTAAATACGTTTTATGCCATTACTGGTTTATGAAAAGACTTGAAGTTTATTTTTTAATACTAATTATTAAATCATTATTTAATTTGCTTTTAAAGCTGCAAAAACACTCTGCAATCAACCCTCAGCTTACTATAATAAATAATTAAAGCTACGCTTTTGTTTGTTTTGTTTTGTTTTGAATTCTGTTTAAATTAAAAACTCTATTATTTAATCTAAAGTGAATCTTGATGAAAGCGCATATAGGATTCCAATTTTTTTCATATATCTCTTCTTAAAATTGCAGCTAGAATTTATTCCTGATTATCGTTGTCATATTTTTATTTTAAATATCTCAGATCTTCAATTAGCAGCAATATTTTTATATCATGAGCAGATGCATATAATTTCACAGGAAATCATTTTTAATATATTTTCAAAAGTTTTATCTTTAATAATTGAATTTGTTGTGTAAACTAAAATAAAAAAGTCAATATATAAATCAGAACTAAGATACTACTTTTTATACGCGATTCACTATTCATTTCCGATTGTAAGCAATCTATTCACTTATGCTGATGTAAAAACAATGTAGATGATGACCATAAAATTCCAAATAATTACTAGTGTCAATTTATCCATTTTATTTTAAAATATTCAAAGACATATTTTTATAAATTTACACACTTGCTGAAAATTGTAAATATCTTTGAAATTAACATTTTAATTGCACATATTATAACTTATAATGAATAATATATCTATAGCGTAATTTTCGTTACACCACTATTATACAAAGCATTCATTATTGAATAATCTCTACTCTAATGAATGACTAATAAAAATTATTAGATACTTTCATTAAGTGATGTCTATCAAAGTTGTGAAGGCAGGATGTTTGACATTTATCAATTAAACTGTAGTAATTTGCTATCTATCTATCTATCTATCTATCTATCTATCTATCTATCTATCTATCTATCTATCTATCTATCTATCTATCTATCTATCTATCTATCTATCTATCTATCTATCTATCTATCTATCTATCTATCTATCTATCTATCTATCTATCTATCTATCTATCTATCTATCTATCTATCTATCTATCTGTCTATCTGTCTATGTGTCTATCTGTCTATGTGTCTATCTGTCTATCTGTCTATCTGTCTATCTATCTATCTATCTATCTATCTATCTATCTATCTGTCTATCTATATATATATATCTATCTATCTACTTACCTACCTACATACCTGTCTATCTATCTATCTATCTATCTATCTATCTATCTATCTATCTATCTATCTATCTATCTATCTATCTATCTATCTATCTATCTATCTATCTATCTATCTGTCTGTCTGTCTGTCTGTCTATCTATCTATCTATCTATCTATCTATCTATCTATCTATCTATCTATCTATCTATCTACTTACCTACCTAATACCTGTCCATCTATCTATCTATCTATCTATCTATTTATCTATCTATCTATCTATCTACCCACCTACCTACCTACCTACCTACCTATCTATCTATCGATCTACCTACTTACCTATCTATCTATCTATCTATCTATCTATCTGTCTGTCTATCTATCTATCTATCTATCTATCTATCTATCTATCTATCTATCTATCTATCTATCTATCTATCTATCTATCTATCTATCTATCTATCTATCTATCTATCTATCTATCTGTCTGTCTGTCTGTCTGTCTGTCTATCTGTCTATCTATATATACTGAATAATGATTAAAATATGATAGAGATTTTGATATGGGATAAATGATGAGTTCTAGTTCAGTATGAAATGTGCATACTGAGAATTGTAGATCTTTTTCACATGTTTTTGGCCATATGTTTATGATGACATCCCTCCATATGATGTTAAAAGTGGATAGAAACCAGTCCCTACCTTGTGAAATGTGTTGTACTGAAAAGTATACTACATAAATATTATTCATTGTTGGATAATGTCTAGTTTAGTTAATGACTAATAAAATTATTAATATTATAAATTATTTAGATATTTTTACTAATTTTACAATTAAACAGGCAACACTCTCTATACATATTGCCACTCAGTGCAAGTCATTTGGTGTTTATTGGCTTATTTACTTTTAGAATTGCAAGGACAGTTTTAACTTGTATAAATCTAAATACATAGATGCTGCTATTATCATAATACATTTTTAATCTTTTAGATTCTGATTCTTTTTAATTAAAAATAATGAAAACATTTTAACCTTCTGTTTATTAGATAATTATACAGCAATAAGTACAACTCTGACAAATTTAAAAAAATATCATATGATACTAAATCATCCATGCATTTTACTACTGTTACACAATGCTTTATTTACCACCATCTTTTACAGTTTACAGTTTCGATTACCCCAACAATCTTCTTCAGAACTTTTATATCTCTTAACTTCAACTGCTAAAAAAAACTGTAAAGAGGGTCGTAAATAAATCATTGTGTAACAGTAGTTAAGTGCATGGTTGATTTAGTATTATATGATATACTTTTGGCAATGCAATAAGAAAGATTCGTTAAATTTAAAAGATTACAATACTATTTTTAATATGCCATTGTTATTAATTTCCATAATCAAAATAGTTCTAAAGATATGATATAGTAAATAATCATGGCTTTACAGTTTTTATCCATTCACCATTGTTAAGTTATGTTACTAGTTGGTGAACTTTAATCATTACATAATTATATTATATATGAGCTCAACATATTCATGTTATTATTTATTCAATCAGGGAATGCTTCAATATTGTTTAAATTACCCCATTCCTAATACATTCATTGACAGAGAATCAATGTGCTTTTATTAGTAAATTCTAAAAAAACCTCATTTTATAAATAAATATTTATGATAATTTCATATCCTTAAAAACATGGTGAGCTTAATAAAAGTAATGTTCTTTTATTACTTAAGATCTAAAAAAGCAATCACTAATTTCTTAGTATTATATTTAAAATAAGATCAATTTAAATTCTATCATCATCATCATCAACCCAATCCACTGCAGGATATAGGTCTCTCCAAATTCAAACCATCTTCTCTGATCTTTAGCTTCTCTTCTCCACATCATGCATGCACATTTTCTTATTTCATCCATTCATCTCACATGTGGTTTCTTTCTGGGTCTTTTACAATCTCTTGGAATCCAGTTTAAGATTTTAATTGTCTATATATATATTATCATCTCTTTTAGCAATATGTCCAGACCAACTTCACTTTAGTTTTTTAATTTTTTCAATGAAGTCAGTAACACCTGTTTGTTTTCTTACCCATATATTGCATTTTCGATCTCTTCTTGTTACTTCCAACATGCATCTTTGCATACTTTTTTCAGTGATCTGAAGTCTCTGTATTGCTCTTCTATTAAGTGTCCAAGTCTCAGATCCATAAGTAAGAACTGGTAAAACACTTTTATTAAAAACCTTCCTTTTCAAACACATAGGCATATTTCCTTTAAGTATCAAGTTATTTTTACCAAAAGCACTCCAACCAAGTTTAATTCCATGATTAATTTCATCCATTATGTTTCCATCTGTATTAATAATCTGACCAAGGTATTTGTAGCTGTTAACTTCTTCTAACTCATTATTATCAATCTTTATTTTCATATTTTGAGAAAATGCATTAAACATTACTTTAGTCTTTTTAACAATTATCTTTAGTCTTACTTTCCTACTTTCACCTGATAACTCCTGCAACATTTCCTGCAGCTCTAAAGCATTATTTACAAAAAAACAAGTACATCATCTGCAAAATCAAAATGACTTAAATAATCTCCATTCACTTTCACTCCTTTAGCTTCCCATTTTAATCCACAAAATACTTCTTGTAGCAGTACTGTAAAAAGTTTTGGAGATATGGAGTCACCTTTTCTTACACTCTTCTCAATGTTGACTTTCCTAGTATCATTATGTAATCTAATGATACTATGCGTACTTTATTTTGCATCTGAATACATGCAAATTTCATTTTTTCTCTTCAAACAAGCATACACGATAGTAAATAAATCCTAATATTATGAATACATTTATAATTTAAATTTGAGTTCACAGGTTCATTCATTTATTGCTAATAAACTATAATTTAGTTCTACTATCAATATGAATATTATTTTTTTTAGAAAATAATATTTTTTTATGGAACACTTAAAAAATATTTTTTCTCCAGTACTATTGATTAATTCCACATATGAATAAACACAATCACCAAAGTTTTTTTAAAGATATAATAAAGACAAACCTTCAAGTTTCATTTTTAATTATAGTTCTAAATGATATATGTTTCTACAAGTACTAAATGATTAGAAGACATAGAGAATGAAAAATATACTCTGAATTAACAATCCAAAATTTTGTTAATTTAGCACATAAGTTTATTTATTTAAAGTTGAAATTAATATTTTTTGTAATAGTTTTATATTATTGCTAACTAGCCGCAAATTGATTAAAATTAATTTATTGTTCTCAATAATAAAGCTCAGAATAAAAAATAAAATTGTGTTAGTATGGTATTTAACAATTATAGAATATTTTGTAAGATAATATATTTATAAAGCATTTATTTTAATTATTGTAATTTTTTTTTATATGTCAAAGCGTTGACCGGGAAGTGAACCTAGCCGCTGCTTGAAAGGCAGCTATGCTAATCGCTAGGCCACCAACGTTTGACTAATTCTTGTATTTTGAATTATTTTATTCATGTATTTACAAAAACCATAAACATTTTTTTAAATGCAAGTAATTAAATATGCATATAAATTTTACACAATTATTTTATTAATAGGATTTGATTTTTCTCTTATTTAAATGTAAGCATTTTATTTTATGATCAAATTATTGACAGCAAAATATTATCTCCCATTATTTTAGAGTTACTTCAGTCTTTATATAAACAACTATGCCTATTAATATCTTTGCTTATAAAGTTAGTAAAAATATTAAAAGGTATCTTCAGATACTTTAAAGTAGTAATAATACTTAATTATTGTTCAAGCGAATATGGCTACTGCAACATTTATGAATTTACTTGGCCATTTTTTATTTAATACAAAAAAAATAAATAAAACAGTTTGTTTTAACACGAATACTATGGTGGTATGTATTTCTCATATGTATATTTAATAAATGCAATAAACAGTATTCACATATTGTAATTAGAAGAGATCTGAATTCGAATTTAAAGCTCCTTATAGCTATCCACTCCATTCTATAAATCGACACCAATGACCATATGGGAAAAAAATAAATGATCTCCAATATATGTATTTCATGCTGAACTAGTATGTATCAGGTGGTCCAGATCATCATCTTCTACTCATATATATGTAATCAGTATACCAAGTTTTTTTATTAAGATAGAAAGTCTTCAAACTTTAATGGACAGTCTTCAATCTTCTCCATTCTCCTACTCTTCAGCTATTCATATCATTGAAAATCTAATGATGGAATGCTCAAATCTCTTGCTGATGCCAATCTTAATGTCATACCCATGTTGACATTATGTCAGTTTGATCCTTCATGTATATTATCTTAATAAGTCCATTTTCAATACATAGAAGGGGGATGGGTAGAATTCAAACTGAATATATAATATTTAAATACAATTATATTGTCTACACTGAGGTTAATATAATTAGAAAAGGTCTGAACTCAGACTTTCAAGCTTCCTAAAGCTATCCATTCCTACTTATACAAATGGTACACATGACCACATAAATGTGAATAAAGATAAATGATCTCCAATATACATATTTTGAGTTGAAGCAGCATTCATCCATTGGTCCAGGTCATCACATATATATATATGTGTGTGATACTGAACTGAGATCAGACCCATATAAATATCTGGCTTGCTAGGCTGAGTTTGAAGACTTTACCAGTCTGAAAAATTCACGCTTGCAATCTGATAGAAACGTTTTGCATAAACACTTGAGAGTCAGTGTTTAGATCTAGTTTCTATACTCTATCCCTCACTGAGGAGAGCAAACCAGCTTGAAATCAGCTGATCTGGGGGTGAGCAAATGAAAGAGGTAGTTAATTCTGACTCTTTTTTCGTTTATGTAAACAAATTTAACACTTGTTCGGTGGTTTTGGTAAAGCGCCATCTTTTGAACATAAATAACAAGTGATAGCAGGTTACATGAGTAACTTGTTTTTGTTTTTCATAAATGTACCTTTAAAGTTTTCTTGCAATAATATATATTGCAGAGACTTTGATTATATGGTGATACTGAACTGAGATCAGACCCATATAAATATCTGGCTTGCTAGGCTGAGTTTGAAGACTTTACCGGTCTGAAAAATTCACGCTTGCAATCTGATAGAAACGTTTTGCATAAACACTTGAGAGTCAGTGTTTAGATCTAGTTTCTATACTCTATCCCTCACTGAGGAGAGCAAACCAGCTTGAAATCAGCTGATCTGGGGGTGAGCAAATGAAAGAGGTAGTTAATTCTGACTCTTTTTTCGTTTATGTAAACAAATTTAACACTTGTTTGGTGGTTTTGGTAAAGCGCCATCTTTTGAACATAAATAACAAGTGATAGCAGGTTACGTGAGTAACTTGTTTTTGTTTTTCATATATATATATATATATATGTCATATTATTATTACTATTTGCAGGATATTCCGTGTAGTGAAATAGCTAAATGCTGACATTTCAGTACAATATCAAGTACCTTCCTCAGAGCATCCTCTTTCTCAAATCATAAGAATGCATGTGAGATTTGAGGATACTCTGAGTAAGGTACTTGATATTGTACTGAAACGTCAGCATTTAGCTTTTTCATTACACGGAATATCCCGCAAGAGGACGCTCTGAGGAAGGTACTTGATATTGTACTGAAACATCAGCATTTAGCTTTTTCACTACACGGAATATCCCACAAATAGTAATAAGAATATGACATCTTTTATCCGTGAAAATATTAGAATTAATATATATATATATATATATAAATATTAGAAAATACAGTATATTATTTCCACATTCCAACTTTTCAGACATCCATATCATTCAAAATGTGATGCTGGAAAGCTCAGATTTTCAATGATATAGATGACTGAAAAGTTAGAGGGTGGAGAAGATTGAAGCCTGTCCATTACAATTTGAAGATTTGCTATCACTGATTACATATGTGTATGATAGATGATGATCTGGACCAATTGATGAGTGCTGGTTCAGCATGAAGTACATATGTTGGAGATCTTCTTTTTTACATGTATGCAGTCATGTGTATCAGTTGTACAGAGTGCAGTGGATAACTGTAGATAGCTTGAAGGTCTGAATTCAGATCCTTTTGAATTACATTAAGTTCAGTATAGACAATATACTGTTATTTAAATGTTACATATTTAGCCTCTATACCACCCAACCCTCTTCTATGTATTTAAAATGGACATATTAAGGTCCTATGCATGACTTAAAGTCAACAAAGGTATAACAATAACATTGACATTAACGGGGCTTTGAGCATTCCATCATCAGATTTTCAATGGTATCAATGGCTGAAGAGTTGAAAGATGGAGATTAAAACCTTCCCATTAAGGTTTGAAGATTTTCTATCTTAATGTAAACTGAACACTGATTATATATGTGTGTGGGAGATGATGATCTGGACCAACTGATGAGTGTTGGTTCAGCAAAAAATATGTATATTGAAAATCATGGTCATGTGTATTGATGGCATAGGATGGAGTGAATAGCTATAGAGAGCTTGATAGTCTGAGTTCAGATCCCTTCTAATTACATTGTATTTAAATTTCATTCACATAATATATTTAATCCATTTTTTAATTCTTTTTCTAATTAATGATAAAATTATATTGTTGATCATATAAACTAATTATCTAAAAAAACTTATTAAAACTCTTACTTTTTAACCCTTTGGTTTACAGTTTGAATTTTTGTATTGCAATACTTTTGAAAGTAAAAATAAACTATGCACCAATTAACAAGGTGATAATTTTTATTAAAACAGGCAAAACTCACTATACGTATGCCACACACAGCAAGCTAGAGTAATCAATGGATGCCAGAAGGCTTGTGCATAAAATCCCCATCTAGTGCCTACTCATCCAATATCTCCAGACCAGTTTTTGGCTTGTGGCATTTGTCAGTGAGGCCACAAGCCAGAAACTAGTCTGGGTATATTGGATAAGTAGGCACGAGATGGGGATTTTATGCACAAGCCTTCTGGCATCTATTGATTACTCTAGCTTGCTGTGTGTGGCATATGTATAGTGAGTTTTGCCTGTTTTAATAACAGTTATACACAAGCATAAGAGATGGTGGTCATGTGATGATAATTTTTATTGTTATTCCTGCTGGAAAGATTTGTTAATATTTAATATCTCTGATTTTAATATTAAATATGTATATTAAATTTTATTTAAATTGGATTTGATTTGTTAGAAGTATACGTTTACAAATGAAAACATTTACAAAACATATATCCGAACTTTGCAAATATAAAAAAAAACAATAATAAATAAAGAATGTAATGAAAACAAACATTTTCATCATTTGATGTTGGATAGGAGTATAGCATATTGAGCCCTCTAAAAATCAATGAAATCTTGTGACTAAATTATTTTTAAAAGAAAAAATCATAAACATAAAGCCCTGATAAAACTAAATTTATAAAAAATATACTTTAAAATTTTAAATTGCATTTTTAATTTTTTAAATATTTCCAAAGATTTTTACCATGGTGGTGTTAAAGGGGTAGTGATTACTTTTACAAGGAGTAATTATTGTGCTGATTGTAGTTTTACTTGTTACCATTATACTAGAAATTGTTACCTTCTATTTTTAAAAAGAAATATATATATATATATATATATATATATATATATATCAAATTTATAATTATATATATATATATATATATATATATATATATATATAAGTAAAATTTGAAAAGCAGGAACTTTTCACAAACCTGGAGCTTAATTGTAAATATAAGGGATTTAAATTCACACTTTCAAGCACCCACCAACTATCCACAGTATTTCATATGACTGACATACATGACCACACACATGTAAAAAAAAAATCACCAATACCCGTATTTCATGCTAGACTGGCATGCATCAGTTGGTCTAGATTATCATCTTCCACTCAGTTTTATATTAAGATAGCAAAGCTTCATATTTTAATGGACAGGCTTCAATCTACTCCAACATCCTACTTTTCAGCCATTCATATCATTGAAAATATGATGATGGAAAGTCCAAATTCTATGCTGATGCCAACATTAGTGCCATGATTTCAGGTCAACATGGGAACGGTGATAATGTTGGTATCAGCATGGGATTTGGGCTTTCCATCATCACTTAAATGATATGGATGGCTAAAAAGTTGGAGGTTGGAGTAGATTAAAGCCTGTCCACTGAAATGTAAAGCTTTTCTATCTTAATATAAAACTGAGTATTGATTATAAATATATAATCTGGACCAACTGATGTGATGGGTTCTGGTTTAGCATGGAATATGTATATTGGTGATTATTTATTATTCTACATGTGTGTGGTCATATATATATCAGTTGTATGAGATACTGTGGATAGTTGGTGGGTGCTTGAAAGTCTGAGTTCAAATCCCCCATATTTACATAAAAGTAAAAGTGTAATTATTTATTCTTTAGTTTTTTTATAATTATTATACAATAATTGTGTAAAAATAATCATAAACCTTCAATAAATGGCACACAAAAAATAAACTTTTGCTATTCCAAAAACCTTCTCAAATTAATCTCACAAATAATCTTGAGCTTGTGGAAACTGATCTAAATTACTTTGACTTTACTACCTTTGGATTGTACTGCCCTCTTCAGATTTTGTTATATTTCAATCAATATTACATTAATTTCATTTACTAGCATCAAATAATGTGAAAAAAATCATGCTATTTTTAAGCCAACATTGTTGTAATGCACTGAAGCTTAAAATATGTTAGATAAATCTCTTTAATTTAAGCAGTTTGAACTTTTGTGTAGTATAATTTTTGAATGTAAAACTTTCATTTGTATTTGCCTTTAGAAGTAATTTTTGATGTATAAAAAATTTGATATATAAATTGTATAGATTTATGATAAATAGAATTTATATAGAATTCTATGCAATCATTCTATCAACATAGTAATTAAATTATAATAAAAAAGTAAGTCAATTATTTTCACGTTCTAATGAACTTAAAATAAATGTCCCTCTCTTCCAATTAAAATCTTAACATATCAGTATTTATTAAAGATATTGCAGTGAAGAAATATATCTATATATATTTTTTAGAGAAAAGTAAAAAGGTTTTATTAACACACAAGAAAGTCTTTATTTTCAATAAAAATCTGAACATAAAAGTTTTTTAAAATTGCCATCAAGTTATATTCTCCTTTTTCTTCTTTTCTAATAATGTCGTGACAGCAAAATAATAAAATGGAAAGATAATCAGAAAAGTAATTTGAAGAATTTTCTTAAATTTAATTGATTGTTGAGGAAGTTTAATTTAAAAGAATTTTGTTTTTTTAATAAATATTTAAATAAGTAGTATTTTAAAAGTTGATTAAACTGATGTAGGATCTGAGAAAATTTAGTCTAATTTTATCCACACACACAAGCATTAACATATTTTTATATCATCAATTGTGAATATTAGCAGTAGGTATTAAAGTTACTCGTCAGTAAATTACAAAAATGAATATGTTAGAATATGTTCATTGAATTAACAATTAGTTTTTTTTTTCATGTGTCATAGCATCAGCCGGGAAGCGAACCCTCTAATCCGGGACAACTGCTTGTAAAGCAGCTGACGCTGACCTCTCGACCACCAATTCTTGACTTTTCCTTAGTTTTTTTGACTAGTTTCGTATGTCAAAAAAAACATAACAGCAAAAAATATAATGACCAATAATATCAAGGTTAATTACAATAAAAAGTGGAAAAAAGTGTATTTATATAATATTTAAATTATGCTAATTAATTTTCAGTTTTTGCTCGTCAGATATATTAAAAATTATTTCCAATATAAAATTGAAGCTTATCAGAAAATAACTAAACATATAGAGTGTAAATTATGACTCTTTTTTATTGCTCAGATTAAAGTCTCTATTTTACAAACAATAATTAACTTTGTTTAGTTTATTCCTGAGTCAATACAATATAAGATTGAGTATTCAATGTCATTGCTATATTGCCCCCCCCCCCACAAGTTTCCACATAATGTCTTTTGTCAATGAGAACTTCAGACTATTTGCATTAAGCCAACTATCAAATTTATTTCACTTTATAATACAATCAAGCAGAAATTCAATTCAAGTTAATATTTTAGTATACATATTATAAATTTAAAGCATTGGCCATGTTGTATAGGTATTAATAATCTCAATTTTATATATATGTTTAAGTAATCCAAAGTTTCTCAATACTATTCTATTTTTGAATTATTGGACTACCACATTATTGTTTAATAATAATTCAATCCTTTAATATATGACTCTAAAAAAATTAATACAATGAATTATTTCTCCTAGTAATAGATGTTGAATGTCAGCAACAAGCTTATATGTTGATCCATTGGTAATACCTATTTAGAAATAAAATTTTCAACCTCTTACTAGTGTCATAATAAAAATATATCTATAGCATTTAACTTTAACTAGAATTAAGTTGTATGTACTTAAGGTTTTCTAATTCTATTACAACTACTTAAAAAACAGATAAGTTTTCAAACATCTCAATATCTTTCTAATCAATTTTATAAAATTCACCATTTTTTTCAATACTTTCAGGCAATATTCTATAGAAATCATCTTTGCAATATTTTTACCACTGCATCAAATATATGACAAATAGCATCATATATAAAGGATTTATCTGTCTTACACAAATATATTCAAAAACAAAATCACAACTTTTTACAAGTATTTTTTACAATTCAACAAAAATAGGTTACTTTCATCAACTTTCATTAAGATTTTAAACAATTTTTATATATGAACTATTATATGCTGAATGTTAATCCATAGTTTGTATAAAGCTTCTAACATTCAATAAATCCATAGAAACAGGCAATCATTATTATTTCAAGCTACTTTCCAATTTCCATGAAGATATAAATGTCTTCTGACATATTTTATATGAAGAGCATTCTATAAATGATTTATAAATTCCATTGGAGACTTAAAAACATTTAAGCTTGATTTCAGTTTAAATAATATTCAGTGATAATTCTTATTGTTGTTGTAATTCACCCATTTAGACCAAGGAGAAGTATATTTTGCCAGCTAGGCTAAATGCCTAGTAGATTCCTATTCTCTTTCATGAAAATGTAAACAAGATGGCTAATTTTACAATTTAATTAGATGTAGTTCTTGATGCATTATAATTTAGTAAAGATTGATTAATTTCTGACAGGGGGTAATATTTATACCTTATTATCATATTGTCAGTGATATCATCCAATATTATGGGGAGTTATTTGCTTTCAAAATTTAACAGGTAAATTTGTTTCTGTTGCTGTGGTAATAATCAATATCAGGCTAACTTGAACATCTGGGAATTTTCAAAACTGCAAATTTTGAGACAATGTTTTTAAAATAAACTTAAATATTAGAAATTTAATATTATATACCTTAATTTCAGATGATTCCTGTACAAATAAAATATACAATTATTTATTTCACACACAAATAATTTATAACATCATAATATTATACCATAATAAATAGTTTGATTATATTTTAATGTTCTCAAAATTTTGTTAATAAATTTATTTAATAATAACCTAGTAGCCTAATTTTAAGAATCAATTTTATTAACTCAACATGGAAAGAAAGCCAATAAAAGTTTTTTTTATAGATTATAGCTATATAAATTAATTCCCCTAACAAAACTTAAGACTACAGTATATATAATACTTTTTAACATTGTTTAATCTAAGTTAGATGAATCAATGCAGTTGTGACAAAATTATTAGCTTTGAGTCACATTAAAATAATGAGCCAATCAGATTTTTTTTAAAAATGTCTATAGGTCTAAAATATCATTCCTTAGATGTCTGAAATTTTTACTAGTAATATCCCATTACTATATGTAAAAGTCATTTTGTTTAAATAAATACTGAATTTATGATCCTAATTACATTTGTTAAAGTATGAGAATCTAATCGATCTTAATTTTGGTAATTACATAGAAAAGTCTTTCTTTTATTACACTGAATATTGCCAGTAATCTGGATCTTGTTGGGGTATGGTGTTGTAAATCATAAAACACTAATCTAAGACGGTATAATGATTGATTATTTTAAGAAAATGGCAAAGTTAGTAATAGCTTAAGGATGAATTGCTTAGTTGTTTACTTCATGTTTAGTTAAGAATTATTTGTTTTTATTATTACTGTTTACAGATATGTCCACTTTTGGTCTGCTTTTGAAAGCAGAAATATAACAGGTTATATTTGCCTGTTTTATGAGATTTATTAAAACTGCTTTGAGTTATAAATTTTGATCTCTTTTAATCAAACAAATTTGAAAAAGATATAATCATAAAATGCTTAAATATTTCTTTATTAGTGCTAAATAAATGGGCTTATTATTTATTAAAAATAATTGTTAAAATAAAAAAAATAAAAATCATTTAATTTATTAATATTATTTAGTATTTTACTATTCAAAATAATACTAACTATCGTTTTAAAAAGATTTGTCTCAAATTTGGTACATTAAACTTTGAAAATTTCTAATTCATCTGCTTCCAATCATTTCCCTAGCAACAAGAGCAGAATATTCCCATCTAAATTCAAAACGTAAAGCATTTTGGGTAAAAATTATGAAATCCCTATTTACATAGCAGAAATTTATAATTATAACCACTTGCCAATAATTATTTAATCTTTTACTAATCTTGAAGGACTGCATTGGATTCAAATTAAAAAATAACCATATTGACATCCTACCTTAAAATTATGTCCGGGTAAACAACCAGATAAACATTTATCTTTTACATTGTCCTGAATGGTGAAATTTATTATTCAGTAAGGCATTTAAAGGATTGAAATTTAATATTTGATTCAATTGTGAACTTTTAAAATTAATTATGGAATGTTACAACTGATAACACTGCAATAATTATTTGATTCTTTTCTAAAAACTAAAGTCACTTTCATGGGATTATATTCACTACATAAATTTAATACTTCAACTAAATAGTATAAAATTTATGGGAATTTATAGATTAACCTATTGTTTCATTTTATATTTATGAAAACTATCTAAAATAGTAAACAAGTCTTGAGTTTATGGATTAATGACTAGTTTGGTCTCATATTTTTAAAAATGACCCAAATTTTAGCTGAATAATATAAAAATTGATGTTGAGGTAATGGATCAATGAATATCTTCATATTATCTTGGTAAAAAAACTACTTAATGCCCTGGATATTATGTTAAAACTACCTATGGAATAATACTTGGTTTTATACTAGAATAAACACAGTAATCCAAAAGATATTGAATTTATATTCATCAATATTATATCTTTGTAAGTATGTCTAGATACATTACAATTTATTAAAACTATTCACTAAAAAAAATAATTGCTTGATCTGTGTTTGAAAACATAAGAATAAATAATTTGTAACTTGTTGAATATTTTTGGAAAATAAATGTAAATGAATTTCTGCTATAAAATCTCATCCTTCAAAATTAATTATGCATTATATGGATAAAGTGTGTTAAATTTATCTCAGTATAATTTTATTACAATGTAAAATGCCAAATGATATCTTTTATTCAACTGTAAATATTGAAAGTGTGCCTAGATAATGTTTCTTGGACATTTGTTTAATGATTGTGGATTTTAATTTTTTGAAGTATCCTATGGAAAATTAATTTGTTTAATTATTTTAATTTTTTAAAGTTATTTTTATTCATCATCATCATCATCAACCATTATCAATCCACAGCAGGATGAATGTCTCTCCAAGTTTAATCCATCTTCTCCGATCCTTAGCTTCCCTTCTCCACATCACCCCTGCATACTTTCTTATTTCATCAATCCATCTCACATGTTGTCTATTTCTGGGTCTTTTACAATCTCTTGAAATCCAGTTTAAGATTTCAATTGTCCATCTATTATCATCTCTTCTAGCAATATGTCCAGCCCAACTCCACTTCAATCTTTTAATTTTTTCAATGAGGTCAGTAACACCTGTTTGTTCTCTTACCCATACATTGCATTTTCGATCTCTTCTTGTTACTCCCAACATGCATCTCTCCATACTTCTTTGAGTGGTCTGGAGTCTCTGTATTGCTCTTCTATTAAGTGTCCAAGTCTCAGATCCATAAGTAAGAACTGGTAAAACACATTTGTTAAAAACCTTCCTTTTCAAACACATAGGCATATTTCCTTTTAGTATCAAGTTATTTCTACCAAAAGCACTCCAACCAAGTTTAATTCTATGATTAATTTCATCCATTATGTTTCCATCCATATTAATAATCTGACCAAGGTATTTGTAACTGTTAACTTCTTCTAATTCATCATAATCAATCTTTATTTTCATATTTTGAGCAAATCGATTAAACATTACTTTAGTCTTTTTAACATTTATCTTTAGTCCTACTTTCTTACTTTCATCTGATAACTCCTGCAACATTTCCTGCAGCTCTGAAGCATTATTTGCAAAAACAACTATATCATCTGCAAAATCTAAATGACTTAAATAATCTCCATTTACTTTCACTCCTTTAGTTTCCCATTTTAATCCACAAAATATTTCTTGCAACACTGCTGTAAAAAGTTTTGGAGATATGGAGTCACCTTGTCTTACACCTTTCTCAATGTTGACTTTCCCAGTATCATTATGTAATCTAATTGTTGCTGTTGCATTTTTATAAATATTCTTTAAAATATGACAATATCCTGGATCTATACCTTGATGATCCAATGCTTTAATCACTGAAGAAATGTTTATAGAATCAAATGCCTTTTCATAATCTACAAATCCAAAACATAATGGCAACTCATATTCATTTGTCCTTTCTATAACTTCTCTCAATACCTGGATATGATCTACTGTACTAAAACCACTTTTAAATCCAGCTTGTTCCCTTGGTTGGTGGAAATCCAATGTTCTTTGTAGACGAGTTGTAATTATCTTGGTAAAAATTTTGTATAAAACTGATAAAAGGCTGATAGGTCTGTAATTTCTAATATCTTCTTTATCACCTTTTTTAAATATTAATATTATTACTGCATTCTTCCAATCATCTGGTACATCTTTATCATTTAGACATTTGGTATATAACTTTGCTAAAAAAAATTATATTTCTTCACCTGCTTCTTTTAATATATCAATTATAATTCCATCATTACCTGGAGCCTTTCCTTTCTTCATACATTTAATTGCATGTTTCACTTCTTCATTTAAAATTCTGGGCAATTCAGAAGATGTAATAGAAATAGGAGGTACTTGTTCTTTATTACTATATAATTCTTGATAAAAGTCTTCTACCCATTTCATAATGTCATCTCTCTTTTTAGTAATAATTCCATCTTTTTTTCTTATTGCAGATATAAATTTCCTACCAATACCAAAATGTTGTTTTACATTCTTGAGACTTTTATTTTCTTCTACAGCTTTCTTTGCTAGTTCACAGTTATACTTTCTTACATCATTTTCAATTCTTTTTCATACCATTTTACAAAATTTGAGATATTCAATCCTTTTTAGTGCATCATTTTTGTATATCTTCATATTCCTGCTTTTCTTTGTAAATTCTCTAGTCTCTGTAGAAATTTTATTGGTCAATTGCTGCTTTTTTCTACCAGCTATTTTTGTTGCAGTTTTTAAAAGTGTATCAGTTATTTTCATATTAATTTCATTCAAATCTGAATCATGTTCAAAATCTACTAATACTTGAACCCGATTTGTAAGTTCTAATTTAAATTCATTAGAATGTTTCTGAAGATTAGGAATGTCAACTGTAAAAAATGTTTTTTTTTTTTAAATAATTTTTGCCTCTTTAGTTTTGCATTAACATGTATCTTACATCTTACTAATCGATGATCACTTCCTGTGTTAAATTTATTAAGAACATTACAATCTTGAAATATGTATTTTCTGAATCCAATTCTGGATTATAGTTTAATAAATGTTTTCTAAGAAGAAAATATTATAAGAAAGATACAGGTAATACACTATATTTATCAATGAAATTGGATGTAAATGTGTGTGAGTAATACTATTATGCATTGGAAATCAATTGTGTTAAATTTAAGTTATGGTAAAATATGCTAAATCCAAGTTACTAGTTAACCTATTATATGTTTTATTGATCTCTTGAATCATCCTTATATTTTCTTTAATAAAAGATATCTAGAATAGATGGTTAAATAATTATGCAATTACCCTTTTTATTTTGTCCATGAGGTACTTATACAAGAGAATGTAAGACAGGGTGAGTCCATATCTCCAAAACATTTTACAGTTATGCTGCGAAAAGTATTTGGTGGATTAAAATGGGAAGCCAAAGGAGAGAAAGTACTTGGAAATTATTTAAGTCATTTAGATTTTGCAGATGATGTAGTTGTTTTTGCAAATAATGGTTTAGAGCTTCAGGAAATTTTGCAGTAGTTATCAGATGAATGTATGAAAGTAGGACTAAAGATAAATGTTAAAAAGATTAAAGTAATGTTCAATGGATTTTCTCAAAAGATAAAAATAAAGATTGATTATGATGAGTTAGAAGAAATTAACAACTGCAGATACCTTGGTCAGATTATTATTACAGATGGAAACATAATGGATGAAATTAATCATAGAATTAAATATGGTTGGAATGCTTTTTAGTAGAAATAACTTAATATTAAAAGGAAATATGCCTATGTATTTGAAATAGGTTTTTAATAAATGTATTTTAATAATTATTTCTTATGAATCTGAGACATAGTCATTTAACAGAAAAGCAATATAGATACTTCAGACCACTGAAAGAATTATGGAGAAGTGCATGTTAGGGAGTAACAAGAAGAGATCATAATCACAATATATGGGTAAGAGAACAAACAGGTGTTACTGACATAATTGAATAAATTATAAGACTGAAGTGAAGTTGTGCTGGACATATTTCTAGAAGAGATGATCATATATGGACTATTGAAATTTTAAACTGGATTCCAAGAGATTGTAAAAGATCCTGAATGAAACCACATGGAAGATGGATAGATGAAATAAAAAAGTGAGCAGGGATGATATGGAGAAGGAAGGTTAGAGATCAGAGAGGATGGATTGAAATTGGAGAGACCTTCATCCTGATGTGGATTAATAATGATTGATATGATGATGATGATGAATTTTCTTTATCATTTATAAATTTTATGTAATAAGTATGAGCTCATTTTTCAGACATACGATTATATTCAAGTTCCAAATTGTGTTAATATTTTGAAACACTGGTGTGAGAATCCAAATATTAATTAGGACTACTGATAATAAACCCATAATAGATGATGTTGTGTATTATCTATAATGAATCAGAAAGTAAAACAAGACCTAAATAAAATATATAATAACAGTAAATAAAATCACTGTTTTGGCACTCAACTTGCAGACGTAAATAATAAATTAAGGAGAAACCAAATACAAATAATAAACAGACACAATGTTACTATATATATATATATATATTGTTTATACTAAAAATGTATTTGTAAGGACATTAACTCATACTTTCATGCTTCTTACAGCTATCCAATCCAACTTATGCAAAGAATGCACATGACCACATACATGTGAGAAAGATAATTGATCTCCAATATAATATATCTAACTGAACCAGCACTTATCGGTTGGTCCAGATAATTTCTCACCCATATATACCCTCATTGTTCAGTTTATATTAAAATAGCAAATCTTTAAATTTTAATGGACAAGCTTCAATCTTCTTCATGCTGCAATTCTTCAGCCATTCATATCATTAAAAGCTTTATGAAATCGATAAGGACTGTGAAAGTTCATTATCAGATTTTTAATGATATGGATAGCTGAAGGTTGGAGATATTGGGAAGACTGAAGCTCATCCATTAAAGTTTGATGATTCGTTAATATAAACTGAGCAATGATTGTATATATGTGTGGGAGATGGTGATCTGGACCAAATCATGAGTGCTTGTTCAACATGAAATAGTTTTATGGGAAATCATTTATGTCTTATATATATATATATATATATATATATATATATATAATTATAATTGAAATAATATTTTTAATGGTTTACAAACAATCCTTAAATCCGCAGAAGTACTTTCGGTTACTTTCTAACCTGCCTCAACTGTCATTAAATTCAAAAACCAAAAGCGGAAGCAAACATCATCAATTCAAATTCCATGAATCTCGTATTTTAATGTTAGAAGCTTGTTGATTTATTAAATGCATTTTATTCCTGTTGGTTTTTGAATTTAATGGTAGTTGAGGCTGGTTAGAAAGTAATCGAAAGTACTTCTGCGGATTTAAGGATTGTTTATAATTGTTTGTAAACCATTAAAAATATTATTTCAATTATAATTACAATATTGTTTTTAATTAATGGATATTTTATTTATATATATATGGTCATGTGTATTGGTTGTGTAAGATGAAGTGGATAGCTGTAGGGATTTTAAAATTCTGAGATCAAGTCCCTTAAAATTACATGAACTTTAGGATAAACAACATACATGCATTTCAATATTACATATTCAGTATGTATTCGTCCATTCCTCTTCTAAATAATTAAATTGACATATTAAGGTTCTATGTATGAGGGGTCAGAATGACTTGAGGCTAATATTGGGATAGTGATAATATTGGAATTAACAAGGTCTTTGAGCATTCCATCATTAGATTTTCAATAATATGGATGGCTGAAGAGTTGGAGAGTAGAGAAGATTGTCCATTAAAATCTGAAGATTTGCTATCTTAACATAAAGTGAGTAATGATTGTATATATGTAAGGGAGATGGTGATCTGGAATAACTGATGTGTGCCAGTTGAACATGAAATAGGTATATTGAGAACATTTATCTTTTTCACCTGTACATGGTCAAGGGTATTGATTATATAAGATGAATTGGATAGATGTAGAGAGCTTGAAAATCTGAGTTCAATTCTCTTATATATACATGCATTATAAAATATATTATAACAATGTGAGAATCATATTTGTGATTATCAAAAATTTTTCAACTTTAATTAAATCTTAAGTCTCCCTACCAATTGCTACAAAATTACTTATTTTGGAATGTTATCTATGGCATGGATATCTCTTCAGTTTTTCTTCATTATTTGGTGGTTATCCATAACTTTAATTTGCTTGTATGCACATTTTTGCATAGAAATCATCAATCAAAATTATTACTTTAGAAAAAAATTTGATGATTTTAATATCATGCAGGTATCATACAAATATTACATTAATTTGCATTTGAAAACAAGTTTACAATAGTATTATTGGTTGCAACATAATACAAAGAAACTGACAGCATCACTGATTGGTTGATTATGTTTTGTTTTAAAATTAATAAAAAAACGTGTAATTTTTAATAATTTATTTACATATTTTAGTTTATTTATGAAACATATTTATAAAATATTTATTTTAAATCAAAAAATACTTGATTACATGTAGATTTTTTTCTGGAATATTTATTTTTAAGAAGACAAATTGTAAAAAACATATTTACAATAAAAGCAGTTGTGTTTTTTTTTTTTTTTTGTTGACTAATAAAAATTACTTTTATATGTGTAATCTGGACCAACTGATGATTGCTGGTTTAGCATGAAATACGTATATTGGTGATTATTTATCTTTTCGACATATGTGTGTTCAGGTGTATCAGTATTATGAGATAGTGTGGAAAGTGGTGGGTCATGTGAAAGTCTGTGCTCATACCCTGTCTATTACATATATCGGCACAGGTATATATAAGCCTGTGTATTTCATCTATTTTATAAAGTCTGGTGAAATATTTTTTTGTAAAATTTTAACAAAACTGTATTTTTTAATTTTAAAACATATCTTCATTCTTTTATAATACCACATCTAAAATTTGTTTTTATTTTAAAAGTGGAATTCAAATAAATATTTTATTTAATAATTTTTATACACATAGACAAAATTATAAGGCAATAAAAAAAGACCCATTGTTAGCATCATGTAGTCATTTTAGTAATTTATTTTTTTAAATATTAACTTTAATAATATATTTTGTTTGTAATCCTATATTGGAAATAAATAAACTAAAAAAAAATCAGTAGTAATATAAATAAAAATTTAATTGTAAAAATAAATGCTGCCTACATGATGGAAATTCTCACTAGAGATTTTGAAAAAAAAAGAGAGAGAAATTGATAGTCAATGAATTAAAAACTCCACTCTTTATTGATTTCAATGTTTTTGGATCTCGGATTTATTCTGTGTTATACAATAAACCGAGTTATTTAATTATTTTGTGATACCATTTCTTTTGTTGTAAATATCTTATCAGCATTACCTTATATAATTCATTTTTTAATTTTTTTTTATGAATATAAAATTTTTATCGTAGAAAAATAAAATAGTATTTTTTTTGTACACACACAAAATATAGAAGATGAATGAAATATGTAATAATAGAATGCAAAATAAATAACCGTTGGAATGCTTACTTATTATTTAACATGAAATATTTTAATTTTGTTAAGTATGAGTAGAAGGTAACTTACTAATGCATTGAAAATATACAGATTTTGTTAAAGTAAATATTAAATTATATAATGCATTGCAGATTATCTTATATATTAAAATTCTAAAAAAAAATATACAGAGAAATATGTGTTTAAAAAGACCAATTAATAATACCTATCACTTTGTGTCTACCTGAATAATGATTGTCGAATGTGTGCATCATAAGTTTATCAATGTAAAACTGAGATTTTCTTTTTTAAAAAATAGCTGCGAAAATTTTATTTTATGAGAAATTATCCACTTTCTTTTAAAAAATTGTAATTTGAAACTGACATTGTCGTTTTTATCTAATATCTTATCCAATTTCTTATTTGTTTATACAGATGCATTTTATTAATTAATTTCACAAGAGAAACAGCAGGTTGAATTAGATTTACGTTTGCAGCTGAAGCAAAATCAAACAAAACGTTTTAATACAAAATTTTCAAACTTACCTATATATGTAAAAATGGTGAAATCACATGATTGATCTTAATGAATAATTAATTAATAATACAAATTTGAACTTGAAACCACTTTGAAATAATATTTTGATGTTCATTGTTGTTTAATACAACATCTTTTTACTTTTAATATATATTTACTGATATTCATTATATCATGTTTTTTTACCACAACTCAATTCCCTTTTAAACTCAAGTATTTATATTTTAAAGAATATTTATAAAAATGCAACAGCAACAATTAGATTACATAATGATACTGGGAAAGTCAACATTGAGAAAGATGTAAGACAAGGTGACTCCATATCTCCAATACTTTTTACAGCAGTGCTGCAAGAAGTATTTTGTGGATTAAAATGGGAAACTATAGGAGTGAAAGTAAATGGAGATTATTTAAGTCATTTAGATTTCGCAGATGATGTAGTTGTTTTTGCAAATAATGCTTCAGAGCTGCAGGAAATATTGCAGGAGTTATCAGATGAAAGTAGGAAAGTAGGACTAAAGATAAATGTTAAAAAGACTAAAGTAATGTTTAATCGATTTGCTCAAAATATGAAAATAAAGATTGATTATGATGAATTAGAAGAAGTTAACAGTTACAAATACCTTGGTCAGATTATTAATACAGATGGAAACATAATGGAGGAAATTAATCGTAGAATTAAACTTGGTTGGAGTGCTTTTGGTAGAAATAACTTGATACTAAAAGGAAATATGCCTATGTGTTTGAAAAGGAAGGTTTTTAACAAATGTGTTTTACCAGTTCTTACTTATGGATCTGAGACTTGGACACTCAATAGAAGAGCAATACAGAGACTTCAGACCACTCAAAGAAGTATGGAGAGATGTATGTTGGGAGTAACAAGAAGAGATCAAAAATGCAATGTATGGGCAAGAGAACAAACACGTGTTACTGACCTCATTGAAAAAATTAAAAGATTGAAGTGGAGTTGGTCTGGACATATTTCTAGAAGAGATGATAATAGATGGACAATTGAAATTTTAAACTGGATTCCAAGAGATTGTAAAAGACTCAGAAAGAGACCACATGTGAGATGGATGGATGAAATAAGAAAATGTGCAGGGGTGATGTGGAGAAAAGAAGCTAAAGATCGGAGAAGATGGATTAAACTTGGAGAGACCTTCATCCTGCAGTGGATTGATAATGGTTGATAATGATGATGATGATGATGATATTTACTCATTTTTTAATGTTTTTTTTCTTATTGTTGTTTTAGATTTTTGTTGATTTTCATATATATATACTTCAGCATAAAAATGCAACTAATAATTTCCACAATGATATTTTTTTTTTTAAAAATGTCATAATTTTTTTTTAAATGTTATTTTTTTTTTTTTTTACTTAATTAGGAAACTGTCCAATTATATATGCCTGTTTTTATTTGTCATTAAACCCATTTTTATTAAACATTTTTATTTAATTCTTTATAATAGGTTAAAACAGTAACTATAATACCAATTTAAAAATTTTTTTTTTTGATTTTAAAAAAAAATGTTTATACACTTATAATTGTCTATAAAATTAGTAGAACAATTTCAAAGATTGAAATGTGGGCTTAAATTTAAACAACCAAGAAACCAATTAAACAGAAAAAGTGTATTTAGAAACAAGTAGTAGTCCACAAAAATGTTATTTTTAAATGCATGCACTATGTTGTATCTGGTCAAATTATTATATGATGTTTTGCTTAACTTTTATTAACTACTAAATAAAATTGTTTTATTATATAGAAACAAAGCTTGAATTATGTAATAATAAAATATTCATTATGAATGTTTTATTAATACCAAATATAGTAATTTTAAAATGGATGGCTTGTTTTTAAAATTTAGTTTCAGTACCATTTTCTGTAAATGTATACATAAAATTTAAATTTGGATTTTATCATTTTTGATTCATATGTTTTGTAAGAAGCAATTTAATGTGATTTATGATAACCATATACTAGAAAATTGCTATGGATCTAGTCAGCCATCTACACTTCATATTCATTTAATTTTTTTTTAAATCACTTCTTTGAGGTCATGAAAGTATACTGAGATGATTAATTGATTGATTGAAAATTCTTTGGTTTTTGAAAAGGGATTTATTTTAATTTACAAATTCAAAATAGAATCTAAAACCTCTACTTATTTTTAGTAGCAGGTCTTTTTATTGCAAATTTTTAGTACTTGTCTTTTCAATTTCTTCTTTGGTTTTGAAAAAATAGGAGAGAGGGAGGATAGTGATAGAAAGGAAAAATATGGATATGGTCAATTTGAAAATTTCAAGGTTTCTTTAAATTTCTCATCATTTTATTATCAAATATTAATTTACACAATTAATTGAGGTCGAATTTTGAACAATTTTTTTTGATTGTTTAAATTTTTTTCTTGTTATTTTTCTTTAAAATTTTTAAAATTTCTTTCTATTTGGCTTTTTAAAATAGAAGTGAGGGAGGAAATGGGGAGGAGTGAAGACAGTGATCGGGATTGTCAACTTTGATGAAAACAATTATTTTTAGTTACATACAATGTAAAAGACAAATCAAATCAACAATCCAAATAAAAATTGTCTGGCTTTGAAACAACAATAACAAATTCACAAAAGAAAATTTAAAACAAAAAAACGTATTTCTTATTTATTTGAATTGCCACTTGCCTTCCAAATAATTGTTTACCTTTTGCCTTTACAAAAATTTATGAAATAAAAGACATAGGTGCTTTAATTTTTGAACCAAAATAATTTACTGACATGGACAAGGCAAAATTATTATAAACTTCTTTATATCCTTTTCCCTATAGTAGATGACCCAAGATTGTCTCTACATTAATATATAAGGAGCTTTTTAAAATTAAAACTAAAAAATAATAATAAAACAATTTAAATGAATACATCAAAGTCTAATATTTCCAATTTCTTTTCAAAGAAAAACATATTAAACAATATCATTGCAGAATACAAAATTATTTAAAATTAATTGGAAAAAAGTATTCCTTGCAATGTGCAGTTGGTGGGGAAATGTTTTTTATCTTTTAGTTTTTTTTTAAAACTCTTTATAAATCAAGGTGTTAGGTACACATTGAATTTATAAATTGTCATAGTATTGCGTTGATAAATCACAAGTCAAGACTGTATTTCTCTACCTTTCCCTCCCTCACTTTTAAATAAGAAAAGAAATAAATTTAAACATTTTTTTATGATAAAAGAAGATAAAAATTCCAAACTGATTTGTCAGTTAAAAATAAGGAAAGGTTGTTTGAAATTTATCTTCATCAAATAATTTTATAAATCAATATTAGGTAGATAGTATTATAAAAAATCCACTTCAAAAACACCATATTTTCATTCTGTATCTCTCCTATTCCTTCAACATCCCTCTCCCCATATTTCAAACCCAATAGAGATTGAAAATAAATTTACAAAACAAACATAAGATGTGTCAATAAAACTAATACTAGAAGGATTTAAATTACACATTGAATTTTAAAATTAAGGCATAATAGTATTACTATGATAAAGTGTCATTCTTCCAAAGAAAGCTTTGACAGATAAGTCATCTCTGTATTCTACCATGATATCAAAGCAGTGTTTAAAGAATAAACTAAAGAGAAAATCAAATGTAGATAGCTAACTACATTAGTACCAAAAATCAAACTCCTAAAATTTTTAATTAAATTTGATGAAATTTTTATTTTACTCTTCAAAAATTTTCCTTATTATATCTTGTCTAAAACTTTGATAACAAATTTTATCAGTAATAAATTTATATGCATATTCTTATAATCAGAATGTATATGTAGATTATATACAATTTTAATTATTTAAATTTAATCCATATTTTTTTTAGTTAAAAGTGGAAACATTAGAATAGTTTGTGTTGGTTGTCATATTTCTACAATGTCTGTAGGAAAATAAACTTTTAATTTGGCAGGTGTTGGGAAATCTTTAGATACAAAAGCGGAAAGTTAAAAAGTGATAATTTTTCACCAACTATCGGTGATGTTTTTAAAAGATGATCGATTTTCAAAACTTTTTAAATGAATGTAGCATTTTTATAGTATAATAATATCATTCTAAAATAAAGTTATTCTCAATAAATAAACCACAACTTTTTATATAATAAGAGTACAAAACTCTATACAGTAGTGCCAGAAAGTGCCAAGTTTCATATAATTCCTATCTTGTGTTATTCATCTAACATTCTCAGACTGGTTTCTAACTTCCAGTTTTCATCAGTGCAGAGCCTTGGATGTGAAAGAATAGTACTTAGATCTTAGGAATCAATGCAACACTCCAGCAAACACATTTTACCTATTTGGTTTACTACAAAGCTAGGACTACAAGATATTAACATCATAATGTTTCCAATGCAAGGGTCATTCACTTGTATATTCATATAGGACACGTATAAAAGCATTAAAACATCACATGATCACCAGTTCATATGCTTACACATTCTGTTAATAAAAGTACCAAACTCTCCATATAGTCACTGTCAACAATGTAATCAGTGGATGCAGAAGGGTTTGTGCATAAAATTCCTATTTAGTGCCTACTCATCCAACAACCCTAGATTAGTTTCTAGCTGTGGGCTTTCATCAATGACAAACTTTGAAATTTGAGAGTACTGCATCTAGGCTTTAGGATCGAATGCAACCCTCCAGTAGCCAGCTTTTACCTATTTGGTTAACTATAAAGCTAGGCACTCAGGATGAAAACACTATAATTTTTCCGACTCAAGTTTATTTACTTGTATAGTCATATAGATCTGAACTTAGTTCAGAATTCATACATTTTGGTATGTTTGGTTTTTCAAAAACTACAATTACTATTATCCTATGGGTATGATTGATATAAAACCATCAAAATATCACATGATCACCCTTTCATAGATTAACACATGTTGTTAATAAGGTTTGCACATGATGACACTAATATATGGAGAGTTTGTTTATTATTACAGCATGTGTAAGCATATAAAATGATGATTACATGATGTTTTGATGGTTTTAATCGTATAATGTTGTAAGCTGTGATCATTATACAAAAAATATTATTAACTAAACACAAATTTATAATAACACACAAGATTATTGTTGGACATAAATTATTTAATAATAAAAAATAATTTAGGATAATACTAAATTATTTTTCTTTTGCACTATATTGTAAATATTTATGTTTATATTACCTTTTTATAAATCTCCTCATTTATACTTTAATGCAATTTTTATATAATTCTGGCTTTATTTTTTTAATAGTTTTGACTGTATTGCAGTCTTCATCAGAGCTACAACATTTAAACATAATCATATAACCATTATTTTATAAACATATTTTATATTATTATTCATAAACATTTTATATTTAACTCAATATCTTTACTTCACTTATTTCCTAATTATTATTATTATTATTTATTTATTTATTATTTCTATTTCCTTTTTATTTTTATTTTTTAGTTCTTCTTTTATTCTATCTATCATTCTACATTATTCTTTAATATATCTCTATTACCTTTCTATTTTTTTAATACCTATTAATCTATTTTTTCCCTTCCTATTCCTTATCTACACTATTCTTTTACTAATAATTTTTATTTATTCCTATTCCTATCATGGATTAATTATTCTCATTTTTAATTTACTTATTTATTTTACTCATCTTTTTATAACTTCTTCTAAAGAATAAAACATAAATAGGCAAATAAAATTAATAAGTAAATTTAAATGAGAATAATTAATAAATAGAGAAATAGGAATAAATAAAAATTATTAATAAAAGAATAAGTATAGATGAATATTATAAAAAAAAGAACAGAAATTAGATTAATAGGTATTAAAATTAAAATAAAATAGAAAGGTAATAGATATATTAAAGAATAATGTAGAATGGTAGATAAGATAGAAGAAGGAATGAAAAATGAAAATCAAAAGTAGAAATACTAAAGGAATAATTAAGAAAGTAATAATTAGAAAATAACAGAAGTAAAGAGTTAAAAATAAAATATGAATGTGAATAATAATGTTATATATGTATTTTTACATGTATATAAAATAATGGTTACATAATGTTTAAATGTTGCAGCTCTGATGAAGACTGCAGGACAGACAAAACTGTTAGAAAGATAACGGAATTATACAAAAATTGCATTAGAGTGTATATGTGGAGATTTATAAAAAGTAATATATATACTCTGATGAAGACTGCAGAACAGTTGAAACTGTTAGAAAATTAAAGGAATTATATAAAAAAATTGCATTAGAGTGTATATGAGAAGATTTTTAAAAAAGTAATATGTATGAATATATGAAGAAATGCAAAAAAAGTAAAAAAAGATATAAGAATATTTATGTTTCTATTATAATTTTTATTTTACAGAGGTATGGATCAGTATATGTAATTATCAAAATTATAAGAAAAAAAAAATTTATTGTTGGTTTTATATTTATTTGACTCAATATTTTTATTTTCTTGAAATTTGCTTAATCAATTGATGGTTTTTATTAAAAATAAAATATATTTTTGAGGATCTGCATAAATATTGTTAGAAATATTTTTATTCCCATAAATATCTATTATGTTTTTCCTTGTTTGACAATTTCATGCTATGATAAACTTTTACTTTTCTGTATATTAAATAATCAAAACAATCATTAATACCAAACACACCCTTCTTTTTTTCCCCCAATTGAAATGATGAACTATAATGTATTTTTTAATTTCTTAATTAAAAAATGCTTTTTAAAATATTTTACACAAATTATTTCTTTTTATTTTTGATATTTATTGATTGTCCTATTATTTATTTATAAATCTTATATGTTTAAATCTTTTGTGAAAGATCAAATTTTAACAAAATATCTAACAATGATGAAAAGTAATCAAATTATCCATTTGAAGACTTGATTTTATTCTTTTCAATTTTCATGAGATTAATAACACATTTTAATAGTTAACTATTTAAAATAATATTTCCATGTTTTCAAAGAAAATGCATTATAAATAAACAAAGATTACTGTAAATGTTAAAAGTACAACTAATAAGTTACTCCCCCTCACTCCCCTAACTCCCAAAAATAACAACAATACTTTAAAATATATTTGAAATCAGAAGTAATTTTTCCAAACATATTTCTGTTTAGCCTTTAAAAATGGTAACCCATGATGGAAGTGTTGATACTATATTAAGTTCAACATACTTCACTTTTTGGTGTTGTGTTCATTTTATAGTTCTGTAAAAAAATTTTTTTAGCAAAAGTTAAAATTAAAAATATTACACTTTGTACCTTTACAAAAGGAGTAGAAATTTCAATATGCATAAACTTCTTTATCTTTCCAACAGTAACTTCTGTTTTTGAAAAATTGGTAAATAATACTTTACACATAATTTATTTACATATTTTTTTTAGTTTTGTAAAATTTATTTATATATTTATTTTTCAGGTAATAATAAGTGATGATTTCATTAAGCTGTTATTTGAATATGTTTTGGTTTTTTTTGGTAGAAAATTATTCAATTTGAAATTTACATATTTTGCATAAAAAAATTTAAAATTAATTATATATTTTTTTAATAAATGAAAATTCTTCTAATATGAAATATTTGAAAAAAAAAAAAACAATATATATCTATTAATGTCAAATCATTATTCCACAGCTTTGCATTAGTTTGAAAAGTATTCCTATAATAATAAAATACTTTCATATTTATTATGCATTTAATTTATATTGAGAAATAAATAAAAAATTACATCTGCATCTCCAATTAATGTTTTCCATTTTAATATATAAGTTGTATGAATTCCTAAAAAAATATGAGTACATATAAACTTTAAATATATTTTATTTTTATTAATAACATATCAATGAAATAGATGGAAATATAATTTCCATGTAAAAATAAGTGTTCAAATTAAATTAAAAGTTACTTTTTTGTTACTTACCATAACATAAAAAGTTCTAATTTCTGTATGTAAGAAATAAATGAATTGAGATCATTGTCTATCACTTGACTATATATAGCTAACATATATCTACAAAGCTAAAATGTAAATTCATTATTTGTAAAATAGTAAGCTATAAATTGGAAAAAAGTAAACTGTGTAAATAATTATTACTAAAATAACATCAGTTTTGAACAATGGAATAGGCAAAAACACTCTGTTTTATATATGGAACTAATAAGGAAAAGTTTAAAGACTTGTATGCAATTTTAAAAAGTCATAATTATATATTATAACGATCCAAACGAAGTGGGAGATCGCATCGCACTGCACCGCACTACCAAGGGCGCCATCTAGGCATTTGAGCCTAGAAAAATTTATAAAGTAGGCAGATACGCGCTGTTAGGATTCCACTTTATTTACATATTTAGATTGTTAGCCCATTGTCACTAGCTCAGTGGAGACGCAGAGATAAAAATCTATAAATTTAGATATAAATATAAAAAAATAATAAAAGCCACTGCCAGAAATTAACACAGAAAAATATTTATTTACGCACATATAAAATCATTCTAAACCCGAGGAATAAGTTTAACATTTAGATTTTTATATTAACTTTTAATTTTACATTTAAAATAGCTTGCTATAATGTTTAATATTTTATTTAGAGGGTCGGGTATGAATAGGCTACAAATAGATCTGCATTTGAAAAGACAATATTCTTCCCTTATTTAACCCTAGGCTAAAAATTCAAAGTCAAACTGACGCCAACCATCCGATACACTTATGTATTCAATGTAGCATGAAAATACAACGGCACTAAATAGACTATACTGTCAGGAATGCACATCTGAACAGTATAGTGAGAAGACATTGTTGCTCTCCACTACCAGGAATGCTACTTCTGATGGCGAGTAGAACAATAAACATAAAACTCCATAGGAATGGATTGCATCTTGCGTCTTACTATCCAATTCCATAGGCAACAGAGGGTGTGCGGCATATATATGTAATCCTGCATGTGGCGGATCTCCTGCTACATTTATTACCTACATAAATATATCGAAACCATTGAGCCAATTCAACCACGAAACAAATAACCTAAGATTACCCTCCCTTAATATAACCTTACAAAACTATAGCCGTTCACGCCCGACTTAAATTTATCATTTAGATATGTTCACACAGATAACTTTTATACAATTTGTTTTAAAATGTTGGGTATAGATCGATTACATAGATTCCATGGTCAAAAACATTTCAAAATAAGCATAAACGATCAAAATACAAAATTATTGATACCGACAATCGCAGAGGGAAACTTATAAGTCACCCAATAGTATTCACCATAAGATACTTGCGTTGTCACCAATAACTTAAAAGACATCCGAATAAATACATTTTAGATACTCACCGTAAGGTATCATTATTTATCGAATGTCTATATATTTTGATCAAATATGAAAACCAAAATATAATTAACCGCAAACGAATCCATGCAAGCGTCTATAAACAACTTAAATTTCATACATTTAAAATTTAAACAATAAATAATTTATACAATTAAAATAAATGGAAATGATTTTTTTATCAATAACAAACATATAAAATTAAACATCAATTGATTTTAAACTTAAAGGTCAAATAGAAATTCCATTTTAACATTTAAATTGCTTTCACGAAAGTTCTTAATTATTTAAAAAAATTTTTTAAGTTCATTGTCGATAGCTTACAGTAGCAGAGTCCAGGTTCTTGTTTTATATTCCCGTGACTTCTCGTTTAGAAGATAATGTTCTGGAGGAGGCATTAGCTGGTTCCTTTCGGTGTCTCAATCAGTTCATTTTTTTAAAAATAGAGTGAGAGTGAGGTATGTGCATCCTACCCCATCTCTCACAACAAACAGCTGGAACTGCCCAATACTCAATATTTCTCCTTTTTATATTATCCACACAGATTCAAACAACAAAACATCACCAATCCATCACTTTCGTTAGGGTCCGAGCCAAGGCTTGGTGCTTCCATTGGTCCAGCTAATTTCTCTTATCTAATTTCCATCTGACCCTTTAATTACATAAGAGCCTTGAGGGCTAGCTTGTTTTTCAAATAATAAACAATCATCTCCATTTATAGATTACAGGAATTAATTAATACCTGTTTTTATTTTAACTTATATTAAATATTTTAATATTTAACTCTTGTATTTTTTTATCAAAAAAAAAATACGTTCAAATACCCTTTTTTATTTATATATATATAAAAAAATATTTTTAAAGTTTAGCATCTGTGCGAATATATATATTTAACAACATTTTAATTTTAGCGTCTAGTTTTTTTATAGATTTTTAATACATTTATTTTTATTTGCAAACTTTGTTTTTCTTTTAAATTAATGTAACGACATATCTATATATCGTTACAATATATATATATATTAGTAAAAAAACAGTCATATGTCACATGACCTATATAGCTTGTATTACCAATATGTCATATATAAAGAGCCTGCTAATAGCTCTAAACAAGCTTACCTATTTTATTTTTTATGATAAATGCTACAAGAGAAAATACCCGAAGCCTTTATCTATGATGGTTTCCATCCTCAGACCGGTTTCGAGCTATGGCTCTCATCAGTGATTAATGGTTGAATTGTATATATATATATAATCAATTGAAAGTTGATGGTATAGGACTATTATACTGATGTTTCGTTGCCATATAGATTTGATATCTGTTTAGCTAAAAATATATATTCTTTCAGTGCTATCTTTATTTTTATTTTTATTCTTTGACGTGCAAAGGTGATATAATTTATGGCATCTTATAAAAATAGTATGATAAATTGCGCACTTAATAACTCATACATTTACAGCAATATGTTAATTCTTTTGCCGATATTTCTTGTGGTTCAATATTTTCTATTTTATAAATGAGCATAAATAGTTATCAATTTAAAAAAGATTGGTGTTGTGCTTTAATAAAGAAGGCTAGTTGTGGTTTATCACGAGCTATGTAGAAGTGAAAGCCAAAAACAAAAAAAAGAAATCAGATTCGTTAAATAAGTTCTATTTCAAAACTACTAATTATTATATATATATATCAGAGGTGGCCAACTTTTTTGTTCATAAGATCTACTTTTTATTTTTAAAATGTGTTCCGATCGACTTATTGTCATAAGCGATCGACTTGTTGTCATAGGCGTAATCTAGGTGGAGGGAGGTGTGAAATATATACTATTTTTATATATCTACCTAGTAAAAAATAACAATTATTTAACGGGCTCAAAAACTCATGTCCGGGGAACTTATTAACAATATTTATTAACTCAAATTAGTTGCATTAAATCAAGATTAAAAATATTATTTTCAATAATCATACGGCTTAGTGGACTTCACTTATGTAGAATTGAAAAAAAATTTAGAACAGAAACAAAAATAACAAACATTTTTTTAAATCTTGTCTTAATTTGTTTCACTCGTTATCCGACAGTTCTTGTCAGATTGGACTCGCGATCGCCCAAAATAGCTTTGCGATCGACCGGTGATCACGATCGACTTATTGGATATATTGTACTTTTTATATCTCTTAATTTCAATATGTTGTCAATGCATTTTCTTTTGATAAATTCTGAAAATAAAAGACGTAAAATATATATATGAAATAGTATTTGTATATATTATTTCATATAGTGTTTTTTTTTCTTTTAGTATAAATTTTTTAAAAAAAAAAACAAAAAAACGAAAACAAAACAAAAAAGAGAAAAATTTTGATTCATGCAACGTTTTTCGTTTAGCAAATTAGAAGTGAAGCTTTGTAAGTGAAAGATTAAAAGAAGCATGCCGCAGAAATATTGATGATGGCATTAAGAAATTGAACACGTGATGCAATGAATCTCCAGTTAAATACTCGAATAATCCACAATTCTTAGATAGATCAGACTGTTAGTAAACAAATATCTTGCGTTTAAGCCAGTGGTTAATCACATAAACGTGAAACGAATTTAATCTAAAAACATTTAAAAATACCGATTTTCAAAAACTATTTAAAATAAATTGATTTCATTGACAATTAATAATAATAAGTTGATAAAAATATTACTATCACGTGTTTTAAAAAATATTATTAATATTTATTATTTAAAAAACTAGGAAGTTGTTTAATCGTTGCTTTATATATATATTGTAATAAAATAATGTGTTGTATATCAGACTTATGCACTGAAAAAAATGATCAATAAAGTCAGATGGTGTAGAAGGATGATGATGATGATGATAAATCCTTATACTAAGAATTAATTTACATAATGTAAATATACACGAATCCAATAAAAGCTAACTCAAATTTCTCTATCATTATAAATCTTAACCTTGTACTGCTAAATCTATTCAATCAGAAATATATGCTATGGTTAATTTTCAACTGTGGTAGGTTTTCTTTATTTTACTAGGGTACCACAATTGTTTATATTGGAGATTGGTAACAATAGTAGTCAAGAACTTAAGCACACATGGAACATACCATCTTATATATTGTACCAAGAAACTGGATGGTACCTATTGTGATGACTCCTATAAATGCAGAAAAAAGATGAAATCCATAAATTCAGGACATAGAGGTGTGAAGTAAAAAATATAAACTATATAATTATAAATAATTATATTTCTTAATTAGTTTTAGTTAATAATGATACTGCTGATGATTGTCAAATCTTATATCACTTATATAATCATTTTAAGACATCCAAAAAATCTCTTTTAAAAAGTTTGTATTCAACTCTTATTCAAAAGTATTTTTATATGGAGCTTGAAGTGTGCAATCCCATTTATGAGAGCCACTTCCATTGTGAAAAAATACTTATGGATACTTTAGACTTTAATTAACATTATCCCGGTTTGGCACTATTAACATCTCAGCACTTTCAAAATTCAAAACATGATTTTCCAGGATCAAGAGGGAAATAATCAGGTATGCATTTGGAGCAACTAATTAATTAGGAATAACACAGGTAATTGAATATATACATATGGAAAAATAATTAATTGAAAGATTTTGATTCATATCGATCATTGTATATATTAATTTTACACAGACAAATATCATTACAACCCTGAATAAATATACTAAACAAAGCAGAATATATGAGTGAATTAATTTAAAATTAGAGTTTCATTATGTTAGATGTTAGTCTCTTGTTTTTTGAATCAAAAATTTAAAAATAAACATTCAAAGTTTATAGAACTATGTTGAATCACAACATGAAATACCTTTAGAAATCAAAATATTAAACATATTAGTAATGAAGAAATGACCAGCATGGAGAAAAAAAATTACATAACCAAAACATCACATTACTGTCACAATCAAATAAATATGCAAATTTTATAGAATTAAGGTCATTCAAAAAAAAAAAAATACATGTCAAGAGCAGTTTCTATGTTAAAAAAAATATATATTATTTTTATTTAGCGTGTATTTTCTTTTTAATTATTTTTTCACAAAATCTTTTCCAATTTTTTGTTTTGTTTTAAAAAATGGGACTTTCATTTAAAATTGAATTATAATTTTTTAATTTATTAATTTTACACTTAATTTTTTAAAATATAATTTTACCTTTTTTTAATATATTCAAAATTATTTTTCAACTATAACATAACACAGTTTTATGAAATTAAGAGTGTACTAATATGAGTCTTTCTAGGATCTTAAATGTATTAACTGTATTGTATTAAATATTATGATATTTATTTAGAAATTACTATATTTAAGACAAGTAAAGAAGAGGATGGATCACCCTTTTCCTGTAAAATTCTCTGTCTTGTATTTACGGTTTGATCATTATTCAGACAGCCATCATAACATCTGATTGGCTGTCAGATAAGTATTATAATAAGTGTGAAAGGTTTGCAGCCTTTCAATTTAATTTCAACTAACTATCTGCGCTTTATATAAAATAAATATTATTTATATAATTTAAGCTTAATAAACATTTTATTTATTTTAAACTCACAAATTAATTAACTGTCCAATCATGTACTCATCATTAGTGAGCTACAGTTTATTTAATTTTAGATTTCTAATTATTTATATTTAGCTATTTATTTTTTCAACTATTTAATATAAAGTTTTTTAGTTATTGTAAAAGCTATGGCCTCATTATGACTTTGAATGAATCCATCAATCCATAAATTCATATCACCCTATAATATGTATGAATATATATATATATATATATATATATATATATATATATATATATATATAGTGATCATTAAAAGCCAATCATCACTTAGGCAATCCCAATATCAATAATAACCATCAACTTCAAACTGTTGTTAAGGCAACCTCCATTTAACAACAGTTTGAAATTGTTGATTGTTATTAATATTGGAATGTTATACCACTAAACATCACATGATCACTATTTTTTATGCTTGCTCATAACTGTTATTAAAACATCCAAAACTCTCCATATAGTAATGTCACTCAGTGCAAGTCAGAGTAATCAATGGAAGCCAGAAGGCTTATGCATAAAATCGATATCTAGTGCCTACTCATCCAATATCCCCAGACTAATCTCTAGTTTTCAGATCCAAGGCTCCTTGCTTATGAAAGCCACAAGCTAGAAACTAGTCTGGGGATTATGGATGAGTATGCACTAGATATGGGTTTTATGCATAAACCTTCTAGCATCCATTGATTACTCTGGCTTGCACTGACTGGCAATATATTTGTCTGTTTTAATATTGGAGTGTCTAAGTGTTGACTGGCTTTTAATGATTACTTACAAACCTACTTAGGGTCATCAGCATTATTACACTTATTATTTAAAAATAGATAGATAGACAGACAGGCAGACAGAAACCCACAGACAGACAGGATGGACTGGTTAATATATTTTTTATAATTGCTGCTTGTGAAAATCTTTTTTAGCATAATAAATTTCTTATACTTTTGAAATGGCTTAATGTATTTGAGAAGAACTGGGTTAAAGAGTTAAATCAATTTGTGATATATTTTTTTCTTAGCACGCAGAGACTATAATCTTATACCTAATTGTGTAGGATTTATTATTATATAGTAATTTATACAATTAACACGTTATTTTAATACTTTTATCAAAGAATTTTCATATAAACTTCATACTGTAGATAATTTTTGTTTGATTCACATTATCTATTAGCAAAAAGAATGCATTGTTTATTATCAAATGTAGCTTTTATTATAATATCATTCACACATTCAGGTCTAAAAACTATAAAACAAAATAAAATAATTGCATATGATATTACAAATTTTAATTTCTGAAAACTAAACAACCTAACCAAAAACTATAACGTAACAAAAAGAAATTTCAAAAAAAGGTTTCAGTTTTAGAAAAAAGATTTTAATTTTGTTTTAACATATCCCTGCATATTGTTTGAAAGAATTTTTTTTATCATAGAGTCAGTTCTTGAAAAAGTAAACTCCTCATCAGTTGATATAACTAAAGATGAGTTTTGTAGTATTTTTAAAAATGTTTCCACTTTTTAAAACATCTCAATGGGAGAAAAACTACTTCTAAACATTGAATCTATATTTATTCTACCAAAGTACGACAATAGGATAGTCCCTCTCCCTTTACTATACTATTTTGAAAATCCTATGTAATAAAAAAAGGCAATACATTTTATTTACACATTAAAAATGCATAAAGGTAAACATTGACATAAATGTTAAACTCTCGTTCGCTTCAACATTATTTATTTGTTTATAAATATTTTAATCAGTGAAGATTTAAATATTGTGACACACAGAGCCAGATGATGATATTTGGTGCCTGAGACATGTCTTAAAGTGTCTGTTTTAAAAACCTGGAGGTTGCCTTAAAATACTAGCATGCTATAAGTACTTATTTAATACAGAAACATATACAGTCAAAGAAAATGCAGACACATAAACCAAAATAAATTAAATTTAAAAAAATACAAAATATTTTTTTTTAACATTGTAATTTTTTAACATATTAAATCATTCTTCGTAATATATTACAAAAATTGATACAGGTATATAATAAACCTGTATTTCAATTATTAAATCATTCTTCTTAAGATTTTTCTTGCAGCAACTATAATATACTGATTTAGACATGGCTATTTTTTTTATAAAAAAATATTGCTATATAACTTATTCAATCTTTTAAAGTTGTATTTTTTTATTTTATTTTTAAATTTTGAGTATAGAAAAAAACTATTTTTCATTTGCTGCTAAAATTACAGTCTATGTTAGTATTTTTTTAACCACAATAATATCTAGAAATATGAATTCAAAATCATTCTCACATACATAATTTATTTCTTTTATGATTATCTTTCTTATGCTAAAATAAGAGATAGATTTGTAAATTTAATTTTAAGATCAATTTGTCTTCATTCTTTAACATTAAGTATAAATCATTACAATATTTTTTTAAAGATGTTATTATCCATATATTTTACATAGGGTGTTTTGTAAATAAAAATAAAAGAATTATTTTAAAATTATGAATTTTTCATCCAAAAATTGATTCTTCTATACAATAAAATGTTAAAAAGGAATGTCAATGTTTTTTTATTTGGTTCAGAACGAAATTAGAAATTCTATATTTAATGCTTCACATGCAGCACTTATTCTTTTCAAAGAATTTGGAAATCATATTTTTAATCATTCACGTCAAGCGTTGTTAGCTGAGAGATCAGTGCAACCGCTTGCAAGCAAGCAGTTGGTAGCAGATGGTTGTTGAGGATTCGCCTCCCAGCCGATGTTATGACATATGGAAAAAAAGTAAAACATTCATTTTAAAACTATGAAACAATGTAGATATAACATTTGGTCAAACCAAATGACAGCAAATTTCAATATTGTTATTCTTTCAAGTAATCATTTAATCTCTTACTTTGTTTTATAATTTTATTTTATTCATTTATTATCACTTTCTGTAATGTATTAATGGTATATTATAGATGGTAGCATAATAATGTACTACCTAACATCCTAATATCCTAATTGACTAATGTATTGTACTAACATTTTTGAGTGTTATAAAGAAAAGCAAGATTTTTATAAAAAAAAAATCCATTTATTATCTAATCCATTGAAGAAGAAAACTCCTGGACAGTATTGCAAAAATAAAATGATTACCCCAGGGAGCTGAAGTAATATCATCTTTGATTAAATTAAGAGAATGGCAAGAATATTGGGACAAAATTGACCTTAGGGTTAATTTGCAGAATTATTGATTGAATACTGGTAATAGTTTTCTTTGTATTGGTTCCTTTGCTACATTCCTGTGATTTTAATTTTTTATTCATAATTCAAACTTTTCTACTTCTTTTAATATAAAGTCAGTTAAAGTTGTTCCTTTGGAATTCCTGGACATTAAAAATCTATGGAAATCACTTTATTCATGTAAATTTTCTGAATAAATTTTTTTCTACATATAATGTTATAATTAAATATATGTAATCTATATAAATGTTGTCTCTTGTGCAATCAACAATTATAAAATAGTACTGTGCTATTATATATATATATTTAATTTTATGCGATTGAATATAAATTTTGTAATTTTGTTATTTAGTTATGTTCTTTCAAGTAACATTTTTTTCAAAAAAATCATTTACTAAAAATTTACTTTAAAAATGTAGAAGTTAAATTTTGGTTGACAAAGTAATGTGTAACAATAATTAATCTCTCAAGAAATGTATTTTTCTCATATAATATTTATTTTTGATAGACAGTATTTATAGTTGCATATAAATATAATCTTTTATACGTTTTTTTTTTTTTTTTATAATTTTCTATGTATTTTTTTGAACATTCATGTTTCAAAATTTCTCAATAAATCTTTTTTTTTAGTCTGACAAAACTTTATATGAGTATTGAATAATTTATATTGATCAAAAGGCAAGCAGAAAAAATGATAAATTGCATTCTATTTCTTGAATAGATTATCCAACTTCATAAACTTCCTTACTATTTTCAAATTATTGTGTAAATGTGTGCTGTTTCATTTTAATAAAATATTGTCTACAATTGCAGGATTCATAAAATTTTTAGAAACATTTCTTGTAATTTTATAGTATCCACTTCTTTCCTTTTCACTATGGATTTTCATAATTGTCACGTGCATTTTCCTCTTAACCTTTTTCCATTTTTATGTTATCTACTTTTTTAATTTATCATAATGTTAGTTCTCCATATCATAACTTCTTTCCTCATTTTGTATGGTTATTTATTTTTCATATTCACACTAATCTTAACTTGTTTTTTAATCCTCATCAGAACTTTTTTGGAAAAAAATTGTAGGATGGAAAAACTTATCGTTTTTGCTCTTTTAATCTATTCATTTTTCTTTTTTAAATTTTATTATCAGAATAAATTTTCTTTTTGGAATCGCGGCATTACAATTAAAAGAAATCACAAATATTTTAAATTAGTTAGACCAAAATGTCATATTTTATTTAGGTATATTATTTGTAAATAAATCAACAAATAATTAATTTCAATATCACAATAATTCTTATAAATATGTATGATTTTTTTTTCTACAGTACAGGACACTCCGATATGTAATAGATAGAGGGTTTGAACTCAGACTTTCACATGACTCTCAACTATCCACGCTATCTCATACTGCTGGCACATTTGATCACACACATGTCGAAAAGATAAATAATCACCAATATCGGTATTTCATGCTAAACCAGTACTCGTCAGTTGGTCCAGATTATCACCCCATCACACATATACAATCAATGCTCAACTTATATTAAGATAGCCAATATATAAATCTCCCTATTCTCTTTGACATGTTTAATAATAAAAATCAATAAAATTCAAAACTTCATGCATTTTGATACCATGGTTTATTGTGAAGCCAAATCAAATATAAATTATTAAAATTTATTTATAAATACGATATTAGAAAAATAATAAATT